>JANHZU010005067.1:60004-71350 GCA_032468055.1 Acrochordus granulatus | reverse complement strand
AAAAAATTCTGGAGAATTGAGAAAGCATTTTGGATTAAAGGTGAAACGTCTTCTAATTGAGAAAAATCCAGTCCAGATGCCTGTTTTTTAAACTTTGTTGCAATTCTCTAAATGAACTATATTTCAGATTAAAATTAAAACAAAAGCATCAGTATTAGGTCAATGAAAGAAATACAAGATAGGGACATTCTCTAGATTTCCAATAATTTAGATCAAATGTTATTTCTGGTAACCTTGATGCACTTTTGCTGATTAGGATGGAGTATAAAGTTTTAAAGATTTGTTCATAGAAAATGAGGTAATATATGGGATGAAGAAACTGGTTATTGTATTTTAAGAGATCACAATTAAAGATGTTTATATTTCCTGGACCAGAAGGAAAAATCTAATTTTCCTTTTTCTTTGCACATTTTTATCTTTTTATTTTTATAGTTTGTATTAATTTTATCTGTATATGTAATTTTCAATAAAATTTTACAAAAATATTTTTGATAGTACATCTTATTCATGAAATGTGGTGTTAGGTTATATAGGAGTTAGTAATGAAATCATCAAATTCAAAATACATTATACCATATAGTGCATTTTCCAAGCAGGAAACAAAAAGAATAAATATTGCATATCTAAGTAAATAACAGATCTATTTTTCTTTCTTTTTTTTAATGGTGGGTTTGTGCAGTCTATTAAAAAATCGTATATTTGATATATTCTGTTTTGAATAGCAAATGTTTTTCAGCAATCATTCTGCTATCATATTACAAAAGCTAAGTGTATGAATCCCTAGAAAATCAATTCTAATTTACCTATGAAAGTATGATGCCCTCTTTATAGAAAATTGGAATTAGACATGATAGATCAAAAAGTTGTTGGAAAATATTATAAAAATCTAAGACTTTTATTTTCTCTTTCTTTTATCCACTCCAGAACAAATTGAGGTTTTTTATCCTTTATTTTAAAAATATTAAAAGAAGTCCATAGCTTGCAATAGTATATTTCTGATATGCTTGATGTTTTTTACTGTTTGTATTCAGATGATACAGTATCAGCTGTTAAAGAAAAATAGAGAAGGAAATGCAAAATCAGTATTTTGATAAAGAAACAAATCTACCAGATGAACTGTATGGAACTTGTGTTGTCATTTCCAAACTGTAATCAAATTAAAAAGAAATGGAAGATGTAATGTAACCAGAAATGCCTACAAGGATAAGTATCATGACAAGCTTTAAAATTTGCTATGTGATTTAGATAAGACAGTGCAAAACCCTTCAATTCAAAATCAAGAATATTGGCAAAGTAATTGTCTCCTAGCTTGCCAAATGTAAACAAGAAAGACAAGTTTCTTTGATATCCTTTTGAGATCAAGTTTCTGTTGCTGATTGTATTTTATCTCAAAACATAAATGTAAAAATAACTCTAAACCACTAGCATGATGGATTGTACGCATTAGTCTAATTCCCCCAAAGAACAACTTGTAGTGTTTATAGAAATCCTTCTTGTATTAGTATCAAATCTAGTACTATAATTTTGCTTACACAAATCATACTATAAGCACTTTTACAATTCATTATACTTTGTTAACCAGATAATATTCATGAGCAATTATACAATTTATAGAAGAATATGGAGCCATTCACAAAAGTATTGTACAGGAGTATAGAGATGACAGTAAAGGAGAAATGCAAGAAGTGTTAGATAAATATCAACTTAACCCTGGAAAGGAAGAGAGAAGGAGAAAGAATCTCAAAATAACACCACTCTGATTCTCTTTGATATCACAAGAAAGATATCCTAGCAGACTTTCAAGATTCTGTTATATATCCTATAAAAATAGAGTTCTGATTGTCCTTCAGTTGTCTGTTCCCTGACCTGGTCTGTTTTGAAAGATTGACATGATTGGAAGTCTCACTACTCTATAATAGAAAACATCAAACTTTGCTTTAGATGGAACACACATGTAATTCTTGGGGCATCACACTGTCTGCAGGGCAAGTTGCTGACACATTGATACAGATCAACAGCAAGTGGATATACAGATAACAAACCTACATAATGTTATGGTTCATCTATCAGAGAAATTGACCAGGATTGGCTCACCTAGAAGCAGCTCTAGAACCTGCAGTCCAACCAATGTTACTCTCATAGAAGTTTGTCAGAGAGTTCTGGAAGAGCTCAGGGTCAATTTCTATCTTTCAAAACCTACATGAATTATATGATTTATAGTGCATTGGGAAGCAGAATGTCCTGCAAATTGCTTCAAGATTGCCTTTCCTTTGAGATTGCTGAAAGGAGGAACAGCCAAATGGGTAATGATCTTTGCTGAATCATGAATTTCATTCAAATACTACAGTTTTTCATGATTCAGAAAAGAAAGTGATAGCAAGTCACATGCTAAAGCAGGCAATCACAGATTTCATGTATACCTATTGGATTTCAGGCATATGACAGAAATATGGAATATAATGATCTTGTTCTGATTAACTAGTTTGGTCTTGCTGATGAGTTGAAAAATGTGTTAGTGGGACAAGGCTTACTGTCGAAAGTTGTTTGGTAATTGATGGAAGACTAAAAAAATTGAGGCACAGAGGAAAGAATATGGGACCTTACCTGAAGAATTTTATGTTTTACTCCTCCTTGTGGTTTCCTTAGATGCCAGCACTGGAGAACCCATGCAAATAAGAATGGTAAAGTAATCTCTGTCTTCAGCAAACAAACAGAGTTTAAGTTTCTACTATGAAATCTTACGTCATCAAGCAAAGACTTGCACTGCTAAAGTAGAGATCTCTGTGGAATTCTGAACTTTGTAGCAAGCTAATGCCAAAATCATTCCAAAGCATCATCTTTGGAGAATCTCATAGATTCCTTTCCCAAGAGTTCAACAGGAGGCCTCAAACAGTGAAGAGTTGAGACCATCAACAGCAGAACAAGCATATTTTGGTGTTCTTGTTACTCTTTATACACTTTCAAACTTAAAAATACAACTGCCCACTATTATAGATCTATATGCACAACCCACTTTAATGATAAGACAATATTGCAATGGTTTAAACTGCTGACAGAGTAAAGAGAAACCTCTATTTGTGGAAATAATTGACAGACAAGTGCTTTCAGCTGATTCTATCATATAATGCACAACAATTTTGCAACTAAAATAAATGATCAGTTTCCGTTCGGTCACAAATTATTTACCTACTTATTTTAATTGGCCTCAAAATAATGATTGAGATGTCCACTGGCAGCAAGGGACAATTTATTTTTCATCTCAAAAGTATAGGCAACATTGTTTGCTAACTTCTCATTCTTAGCATTCTTCTTTGCAGAACAGTTCTAGAATTCTCTTCCTTGCCAGAATTGTACATAGAGTTTGCTGATGTTTTGCAGGAGAAAGAAGCAATTAGCCTGCCTTCTCTCTTTTTATGACAATTTATTAAAAATTACAGTTAAAAACTAATACAAACTACAAAAAAGAAAAAGTAGTGCAGAAAAAAATGAAAAATAGAATGAAAAATAGAAAAGAGATACAGTAAAGAAAAGTAGAAAAGAAATATAATAAATAAAAAGAAATGACATATATAAAGGAGTGACTTCCCCATCTGACCCAAGAAGTATAAACAATATAACATCTTCATATTTACTCTTAAAATACAGCAATCTCTTTTTCCCATAGCTAATCTCTTATATAAACCGATCCTTAAAACTCCATCATTCAGTCCTGCTCAACATCTATTAAAAGTTACTAGAAATAGCATAGCAATTTGAACTCAATCAAATAAATGCAGTTTATGTTCCTTCCTTTTACTTCTAAAAGTAAAGAATGACTTTAATCTTTAACCTCTTCATTTGTACATCCAGTTTAACATCTTTTTCCTTATCAGTCTTATAATTTGTTGTATTTAAAACGACTTTCAGTTCAAAATCAGTTTGTTCAATAAAACTTGTTCCTATTCCAAAATATTTTAAGGACAGTCTACCTATAGTGTGAAAGATGGCTGGGTGATTTTGGACTAGTCAGTCTCTTTCAGCCCATGATATCGGGCTTGGGCAACAAGCCAGTTGGTTAATTCCTAACACAACCAATGGATCAACACTGGGTTGATCTATAGCGGGGGGAGCAAACTCTGCACTTGTGGGAAAATGTTACGAAGGAAAAAAATCTATATTGGGAGACACTTTTAAGATTAACTTTTAGATCCATCGCTTACAAATATCTTCCAATATGCCAATTGTTAAAGTATTTTTGTCCCATTCTCTGTTAGTAAGTCAAATTTAATCATTCTTCTCCTTTAACTGTAATTTTTAGTTCCTTCTGGTTCCCTCTTGTGTCCAGCATTCAAATTCCCATCCTATCATGTTTTCTTTTAAGAATTCAAAAGAGCATTTTCCCATGTGTGTCATGGCCCAGGACTCAGAAACTCTGATGTTCAGGAAGAGACTCCAACAAAACCTGTAGAATGTCAGCCTCAGGAAACACAAAGCCAAGAATCATCTGAGGCTCATCAAACACAGGAACAGGTGGAGCATTTAGATGATTTTGATGACATCGGGTCTCCCAGCTCTTACATATGGTGAGTAGAGTGAAGAAATGAAGCTCACAGAAGTTTATATCCATATAGACTACATTGCAGCTGTAAGCTTTGTGGAAATCTTTTAACTCTCAGCCATTCATCTTATGAGCTGACTGCAGAAACTTTATTTCCTACAGTTTACTCATTGGGAACAGCTCTCCAGAATGCAAGGACATGATCTCACAATATCTCCTTTATCCAGAGAGGTTTGGCCAGCCAGAAATTGCTATATGGCTGCTGATCTCATCACATTGCCACTTCTTATCCTTTGGAGAATCTAGTTCATTATGAATCCTCATCAGAAGTTACAATTATCCCACCTTCTCATCAAGCATATGACTATGCAATTAATTAAAGTCAGAAGCCCAGATTCCAGCTAAGAGACAATATTCTATGTCTACTCGAGAACTCATCATCATAAAATAGCTTCTGGATGACTATTTGAAGAAAGGACTCATTCATCCTTGTACATCTCCAGCATCTGCACCTAAGTCTTTCATATCCAAGCAAGATAATTCCGTGAAGACTTCTGAAGATTTCTGAACTCAGTGACCATTAGAGATCACTATCCAATGCCTCTTATTTCAGATCTGCTGGACTACCTGCAGAAAATACACATTTTCATCAATTTGAGAGGCACTTACAGTTTGATCAGAATGAAAGAAGGCCATGAATTTTTAACTGCCTTTGGTACCAGGTATGGCAAATTAGAATACACAATAATGCTGTTTTGGTTGATTAATTAATCAGTCCTGCTGACTTCTCCAGATTCATCAATGAAAGCTTTTCTTATTTTTGACAAATATGTAATAGTGTACTTGGATGACATAATGATGTTTTCAGAAGATCCATTTTTGCACAAGATTTTTGTTAAGAGTGACTTATAAAGACTCCTCAAACAATCTTTTTGCTAAAGTAGAAAAATGTGTTTTTGATATTTCCAAAATGGACTGTTTTTGTTGCTAATTCTGTGTAGGGGAAATACAAATGGATCATGCAAAAATACAGTCCATAATTCTCATAGCAAGCATCTAAAAGTATGAAGGATGCCCACTATTTTCCTGAGCTTTCCAAGTTTTTTGTCAATGTTCTCCATAATTTTGCAGGTTACATAAGACTATTATCTCAACTGCTAAAAGAGGAGCATAAGTTAAAATGGACTACTCAAGAACATGCAACATTTCAGAATTTGAAAATAGTTTTTTCTTCTAGCTGTTGATCAAACATCCTATCCCCTCTCATTCTTTCATGGTAAACAGACACATCAAATGCAACAGTAGGAGCCATCCTCCTCCAAGCATTATAATGTGTGGGAAGATCTCCCACTTTGTCCATTTTATTATAATTTATTTTTCCAGCTAAAAGGAATTAATTAAAAGGAATTAAGGCATTTTCAATACAGAATTGCTTATGATTGAAACTGCATTCCAACATTGCAGACATTTCTTGGAAAGAACAATCCAGTTCAAGCAGATCAGAAAAATTTGGAATGTCTACAGAAAGCACAATCCATCATACCTTATAAGAACAGGTGGGCACACTTTTCTCCATTTCAATTTTTATATTGCTGGCTCAAAGAACAAATTACCAGATATATTGTGTCATTTGTAACTCTGAATATGATCTTCCATGCTCAACCCTCTCTACCTCTCAACCCTCCCTGCCCCTTTCTTGGATATAGATCCTCTGGAAAGATTAAGGAGAAGGAAATAGCAGTAGATCTGTTTGATCAGCCTATTTGCCACAATAAGATTCATATGTCAAGGCTCATATAGATGTCCTCCAGAGGACCACAAACTTTCTTTATGACTGATGGACAGCTGTTTCACAAACAGCATATTCTTCTTCCCATAACTCTACCATGACAATCAAATTGCTGGACAGAGAGGAATGTTTAGAAGTTTTCATTGGGTATTCAGAGAGTTCCCTAAGGCAAGAGCAGATACCAAGAACTATGTTTCATCTTATAACGTCTCTTGTCAAACCAAGATATCCTTGTATAATCAACCAGTTTACTTAAGTCATTCCCTTCACTATCTGGACTTTAGGATTTTATTTCAGTGGATACTATTTCTGATCTTCTTGCTCTATAAGGTTACACAATCATTTTTGTGATAGAGAATTTGTGTACCAAAATACCTTATTATATTCCCTGCAAGGAGCTTCCACTAGCTCAGAAGACAGTTTCCAAATCATATTTTTAGGTAGAAGGGATTAGTCAGTCATGTGATCATGAATTATAACTTTTAACTTACATCTAGGTTTTGGAAAGCCCTCTTTCAACTATTAAATATTCCAATTCATTCATCTTTGCATCATCATGCTTCAAATCAATTATTGGAAAAGATGGATCAATTACTGGAACTATACTTGAGGAACTATATCTCATATCATCAGGACAACCAGATTGAATGGTTGCAGAATTTGCCTATAACATTCAGTACATTTCTCAATATGCATATTTTCCTTCCAGGCAATTTATGGCTACCACTCCTCCATCTTGCCCTCTGAATCACCAGTATCCACTATTCCTCATAGCCCATACTTTCTACAGGAGAGACAGCCTTTTCAGTTCTTCTTCAAAGAACAGTTAGATTGAACCAAGGCTGCATACAATTGTGCTGGAGATGCAAGCAGGCAAAAGAATATCAAGACTGCAGTGGAGGATTTGGGCTGTCTAAGTTTTACATTCTGCAGATATAAAAAGCTGGATACATTTTTGGGGGGGGAGATTCCCTTTTATTCAACAAATTAACCCAACAGCATTTTTTCTGAATTTTTATTCAACAAATTAACCCAACAGCATTTTTTCCCTGCTTCATTAAGGATTCATCCAGTCTTTCATTAGTCATTGCTCATTCATGAGGACTTTCCCTGCCCTTGTATTCAAAAATTGCCTGTTCTCTGAGCCAAGTATATAAATAAACTCTGCCCCCAAACATTCCTCTTTCAATCTACCATCGTTCATCACATGGTCCTAACTTTTTCTTAGGGTATCTTCTACTTCAGTTCCAAGAGGAGGAAAAAAAACCCCTTCCTTCCAATTTGCAACATTTCAGAGATTAAGTTCATTTCTTTATTCTACCACTGATGTTTGCAATAGAACACACATGTTTGTCAGGATTGAAAAATAAAATGTTACTGTTGTACAATTTTTTTAAGGAGTTGTAAAGTGAGTAATTACTTTTTCCAGATTCATAATGGCTGCTTTGTAATAGTATGCATGCAAAGATAGCCAGAAGCAAATTCAGTTTTGCAGTCTTTGAAAAAGATAGAGATGCTTTAATAATCCAAAAGTAGATGTTTCATATGCACTACAACTTAGAAGTATTTGATTGCCATACATCAGCCTGTATTCCTCAGATGATTTACATTGGTCAGCTAAGGAGTAGCACTGAGAAGAGTCTCTGTGTATATGTGCAAAAGGTACATGTAACAATGAAAAGTAATAAGATATTTTCAAGATTAAATAGATTATAAAATATATTTGTGTCCACAGGGTAATAAAACAAATATTTTTTCTTCATAGAGTTGAGTGTTTATGTTGAGTTTACTAAGCATATATCAAATATAGTAAATAAAATATGCTTAAGGCTTTTAGAGAAGGTTCCAAAGCCTAGGAGATGTGGAATAGGATGATCAACAGCAAGGTAGATGGACTTAGATAAAGCCTAAGGTAATTTTGCAATAGGTGCAAAACTTGAAAGACCAATTTAGGGACAGATTGCCAGGGATAAAATTTATATAGTTGCTAACAGTTGGAAACAATTTGATGGCATATAACCAACTAATCAATCAACTAAGAAGTTAAATATTTCTTTCTAATTTAAATGACAGCAGAGCTGATAGTGGAAGGCAGCCCTCATAACTACATCAGCATGATAATCTAATAAGACTTCTAGAAGGAGAGGAAATAGCTTGAATCATAACAATTATAGATTCTTTCATTTAGCCAAAAATTATTGAATAATGGTATGGTTCTTACATCCCATCTTTCATTCAGAAGCTCAAAATGACATTAATAATATTCTGTCTTTCATTTTCCCCCCACAATAATAACCTTGTTGAGTGGGCTAAGAGAGAGTGACTGACCCAAGATCACCACAGTTTCCATGGCTTGCACCTGCACCTCCACAGTCCAATTCCCTAAATACTACACCATGCTATCTCTCATTTTTCCTGTCAATATGTTGGCATTTTGCTTATAGACTTGAGGGTTGTATATGTGTATTTTTTAGTGTGATATTCATAAGGCAAAATATTTTGATCAAAACAGCAAGAGAGTTATTTTTCTGTGGAGTCCTTGATGCTCTCTGAGCTTGGTGGTTTTCTTGCAGGGCTTTCATTACCAAAACTAGGTAACATCATCAGTTATTCTTTTATATATTCTGCAATATGTTAAAGTCAATTTTGAGGAGCTTTTAAATATTAGGCATGCAATATAGGCCTATGGCAATTTTCTATATTGTCTTGTATTTGATTGATATGTACTGTTTGTAACTCCTGTATTTTAATATCTGTCTCTGTCACAGAGAATATTACATAACAATGGTCAAGTGGGTGAGCAACACTAAGACAGTGGTGCGGTGGCTAAACAGGCTTCAGAATCTATCCACCCTTACAGTGTGTGAAACAACTACTGGTGCTTGTAGTATGGTATGAAACTTCTTGTTCATTTTTAAGGTTAATTTTAATTATGGCTCTTATGCATTTGGGACAAGTTTTAGTGGTGTTTTTTGAATTCAGTTCATGTTATGCATTAACATTCATCTGGTGTTAAATATACAGTACCTCACTGTAGATCCAGTGTGGCTACACACAAAGACAACCTGCCATGTACATATATATCAGATAATACTTTTCTTCCCTATTCCAATTCTGTGGGCTAGAAAATCAGGGAGAAAACCCCAAAACAAATCTGGGTTCCAAGAATCTCTCTCTGTTTGCTGAAGCTAAACAGAGTAACGAAACAGCTTGAATTCTCAGTAGGATATTTGGAAGCACTTATCAAGGACAAGAAGCAGCAATTACTGGTAACATAACAATAGATAATCCTGGATTCTCATAATACCGTCAACAACAAGGTGCTCTATTTCAAAAGAGTTAATGGTGTACTAGTAATTTATGTCTAAGCAAATTATTTAAACAATTGCTCTGCTGATCAGAAAATAATACAGATGATCTATCAGACTCTAAACACTGGCCAGGCAAGATTTGTCAGCTCTTGAATTAGCTTTACAGAAAACCAGCAATATGATCTGTTTAATTTGTAGTTGAAAAATTGACTTTGATGATTTGGATTGATATGACTTTATTTTATTTTTGCGATATGAGCTAGAAAGAAGTCTTACTAGGTTCTTTGAGGATGTATTTTTTGTTTTCCTTTCTTTTTAACTTAATCTGTTCTTGTGTGTGTGTGTTTCTAGTTTTCCTTTCTTAAATTTTATTTTAGTGTATTGCCTGTTTTGAATAATTTACATTCTTAAGTTTTGAATTCAAAAATATCAAGCTCTGTTTCCAAAAACTAGGTATTATTTAAAT
Organism: Acrochordus granulatus; assembly: GCA_032468055.1. Lineage (NCBI taxonomy): Eukaryota > Metazoa > Chordata > Lepidosauria > Squamata > Acrochordidae > Acrochordus > Acrochordus granulatus. Next base: position 61,247 of record JANHZU010005067.1, on the reverse strand, counting down.
GAGGACAGTTTGGTATAGTGGCTAAGGCACCATGCTAGAAACCAGAAGACTGTGACTTCTAGTCCTACTTTAGCCACAAAACTGACTGGGACCTTGATCCAGTCATTCTCTCTCAGCCTTAGGAAGGAGGCAATGGAAAACCAGTTCCAAAAATCTTGCCAAGACAATCCTAGAGTTGTGTCCAAGCAATCACAAGGAATTCAAAGTGACCAAACCCACCCAATTGCCCTGTTTAAATATATAAATAATTAAAATGTTGATGTAGAATTCCTGTATTATAAACATTGATTCAAATTTAAAATGAGGATTTTTCTAAACTTCATACTGCATATATATGTATACATATATTTTTGTCTGTGTGTGCGCGTGTGCGCATTTGTATTCATTTGGTATGTGCATCCCCAAATACACAAAAAGATATATACATACATACACATACATAACAATGCATGATAAATTGTGATAATCTCATATAACTTCACACTGTTATACTGTATATGTTTAATATATATTTGCATTGCATTACAAAGGTATTATAAACGGCAGTTTCTTGGTAATATTTATTTACTTCCAGTGCACCAATATCACATGCACAAATACCTAAAGGTACATTTAATACAACACTGTGCAGTATTATTTTTAAAAAAGTCTTGTTTTTTCCTGACAATTGGCATTTTATTTATAAAGTTCATACGTTTTTTTCTTTCGTTTCAGAAACTGCTTAGTTCAAAATAGTATGATATTGTTCTGGTTACAATGCCCTTTGTTTAAACAGTGTTCATAAGAGGTTGCAAGAAAGACAAAAATTTGCTCTCCAGCCTTTATGAATTTCCCACAATGAAAATGCTAACTTTTAAAAACCATGTTCAAATTTTAAAAAATGAAAAATAACTTTTAAAGAGATTGCTTCTTATAATAGTGTTGAACCACCTACACTTCTGTGTACTTTTGTGTTAGGTAATTTTATGCAATTTTCCAGCTTATACATATATTTAAATAAGTTTATTTATTTAAATTTGTTTTGTTGTTGTTCTGTTGCACAATCGTGTCTGACTCTTCGCGACCCCATGGACTGCATTACGCCAGGCCCCCCTGTCTTGCACTGCCTCCTGGAGTCTACCCAAGCTCACACCCATCACACTGACGATCTATCCATCTCATCCTCCGCCGTCCCCTTCTCCTCTTCCCTTCAATCCTTCCCAGCATCACAGTCTTTTCTAATGAGTCCTCCCTGCGCATTATG
>JANHZU010005067.1:44750-55048 GCA_032468055.1 Acrochordus granulatus | reverse complement strand
ATATACCAGCTCTCTTACCAGTTCAATTTCAGAATTGACAAAGCCTTTTGGATTAAAGGCGAAACGTCTTCGACTTGGAAAAAAATCCAGTCCAGATGCCTGTTTTTTAAACCTTGTTGCGATCTATTTATCTACTTTCATTTTGTGTGCTTTTGAACTGCTAGTTTGGCAGGAACTGGGGAGAAAAACAGGAGTTCACCCCTAGTTGATACTAACAGAAGAGAACATTTGAATATTCAGTTCAAATGTTCTCTTCTATTAGTATCAACTAATTCAACTTCTCAGAGTTGAACTGTACAGTCTTTGGTGCTCTCTGAGTTGGTTGTTTTTTGTAGATGTTTCATTAGTCAACTAGATATAACATTTTCAGTTGGTGCTATTGTGTCACTCTATTGTGGCACTGAGACATTGCATCGATATAGTGTAACTTGCATGATCAGAAGTTCACCAAGATAAAGTACCATGGTCATAGCTTAATTATGTAAACAGATTGCTTGCATTAGAAAGATTTAACAATATATAATATTTGCTTCTTTGAATCCCACTGAGGTAAGCTATAAAATAGCTACAGGATATAGTGTCATTGAGAATTCAAGGAAATTAACACTGAGACAGAAGAACTGGACAGCTGTTGCAGTGAGATTCCCATAGACCTATGGATATGCTTAGACAGCAGTGTTGATAGAAGAAAATATTTGTAGATCAAGATTGAGCTGTGGGGTCCTTGGTGCTCCCTGAACTGAAGATGTACCTAGTTTTGGTAATGAAACATCTGCAAGAAAACAACCAAATTCAGAGAGCACCAAGGATTCCACATGGTCAGCAATTTCTGTGTTTTCTGAACACAGATATATGTAAAAAAAGTGCTGTAATTTATATCTTCTCTCTTTGTAAATATCTCATCATCGTCATCCAAACAGGACTTTCACACTCATTCCCTTTCTTTCAGTCCATTCACTCTTCCTTCATATATTTGTTTTGTAGTTTGATCCACATTCTGTAATATGTCTCAACCACCTTAATATCCTTCAGGAGCACCTGGGTGGAAAAGGAGACTTAAAAAGTCAAGATAGGAGCTGCAACCATAGAATTGAAGGCCTGACCCTCTTTTACCAGCAATTCAGGCTGCCATACTGACTTTTTTTTATCTTTCTGCCCTAAGTATACCACATTTGTATTAATCCCTCACTTCTGCACTGAGTCTAATTCCAGTCATTCTTGACCCTATCTCTTGTTTTACATTCCTATTTTACTACAAACTTAAATAACCCATTTTTTCTGCGTTCAACTTAAATTTTATATATTCCTGACAATAATCAGCTTACATTTTCAGACAGACAGTTATTCAGAAGCATCCTTTTATACAAGGCCATTTTTGCTTATTTCAACAAATGTTCATTCTTCACACCAGTCTACATGCTACTCACTATCTTTATACTACTATTTGCTTGTATATCCATTTTTCTACTTGTTATTCTATCTTCATATTCTATTTGCTTTATTTTTTCACCATTTATATAATACTTGAGTTCATTCATTCATTTATTTTACCTCTCAAATATAAATTTAAATATAAATTCAAATTCATATTTCTCACCACATAATATAATATATCTAACATTTGCTGCAAGTCATTCATAATCTCAGTCAAAATCACAGCTTTATCTGCATACAGAAATGCATGCATATACTTTAAATCTCAAGCATCAGTACAAGAATTCTAATAAATGTATCTATAAATATATTTTGACATCACCATCTAGACAACATATCTCCTTATTTTATTCCTTGCTAAACATATTCCATGTTTCTCATTGTCAGCCTTCAAAAATCAGGAAAGACACACTGAGATTCTTCTTTTATTGTTCTTTGCTAAACTAAAGCAGACTATTTGTACCATAAAATATATACTCTGAAATTTATTAAGGAGGGGCTGTCTTAACTCTCTTCCTCCCACACAACTATACTGTCTTTTGCTCCTCTGAAATGCACTTCCTCCTGGGAATCCAGACTACATTCCACCACACTCATGCATCCTTTTACAAACATCAATATATCTATTATCAATATATCTATTTTTATGTTTCATTTGTGAATTTGTCTTCTGTTCCATTAACTCCTTTTATTTTCAAGTTGCAGCCTTCTGTACATCATGAAAAATACCAGAGGATAGAATTTGATCTCTGCCACCAATCATTGCTTTGGTCAAATAAGGAAAATCACAGGAGAACAAAAGTTAAATTTATTATTTTCTTACAGATCAAAAATGAACAATTTAGTATACGACATCTGACATCTGGGAACTGGGAAGTGATAAAAATCTTGGCATATGACGAAAATACCCAAAAGATGTGAGCATTATTTTTCTTTGTCTGTTCAGGTAAAATATCTGTGTTATCAAGATAGATTCAGTATTATACATGCAGCACTGTTAATCATGATTATTTTATTATCAAATGCTAATCTTTGTCATAAACCATAAGTATAACATAAATTTACATATGTAAATTCTTCCTTTAGAATTTTAAGTAGTCAAATAGGATTTAAAAATTAAATATATTTCACCTTTGGATCTTCCACTTTTTAAATTAGCATGCCTTCAAGAATACTAAGGAATTATTCTTGTTGGTTTATCTTAGGTTGTAAATGGACTTGCTTCCCAGTACTGTTAATAGGAAGGAGTTCTCAGAAACTCCTGGAAAACATAGATTATTAATAGTTGTCTTTTGCCAGTCCTGTATTATATAGAAATAAACATCTTTGAATGTGGTGGGGATCTATAAAGGATTTCATTTAGATATATAGAAGTGTTTAAGTGTTTAAATCATTTTCCTCTGGCCAGGAATATATTAATATTTCCATTTAATATATGTTTACTTATTGATGCCTAGTATGAGAATCAGCTAAGGTCTCTGTTGTCTTTAATGCAGAGAAGGCAGGTACTTTGAATACCTGCATCGTTTTTATAAAAACAAGATGTTCTGCCTGATCATTACTCAATTTGCTTCTCCTTTTTAAACTGGAAAAATCAGCAGACAATCTCTTTTGAACACAAAACAGTAAGATTTCTGATAAAACAAATGATGTAATCATTAATTAAACTCCATCTGTAAGAACATAGCATATTCAATAGTCCAATTTGTATTTTATTTTTACAAACCCAGAAACGCTAACTCTGAGTTCTTAATCACCTAAGGGTGATCAAGTAAAATGTAAACTTGTATTATGGCCTCAAAAAATTAATTGGATATCTTATTCAAAAGGGAATAAGGGGAATCAAAGGGGAAAGTAAATCTAGAATTGCAAAGCTTTTTTTTTTTGCTAATAAAACATTAGGTATAATATAAAGAAATATGCACATCTCAAGATGTTTTGTGAATAGTCTTATGGCAAGAATGATTCTGCTTTTTGCCCATATAACTGAACGCCTTAGGTCTGATGTTTACTATGTTTATTATCTACAGCAAATTAGTAATATTCATCTGGGCTGAAGTATTTTTTCTCATTTTGCCAGTTATTTTTTAAGTACTGAGAATACATCAAGAGGAAGACAATTACATAGGTAAGAAAATTGGGCGCAGGGTGATTTCTAAGTGATTGACAGGGCTATGTGTCTTTGTTTAAAAAAAGCCATTAACTTAAATGTCAAAAGAATCCCATGCATTCCTTAGAAATTCTACATGAACTTGTGGGTTTATAAAAGAAGCAAATTTCATAGGAACATTATATATTGTAACAGAAAGATAATAACCCAAAAACATTTTTCAAGTATGATATTAAGCCTAGTTAGCATTTTATGTGCACTGGAAAATATTAATGAAATTGAATAGAAAAGATGAAATTATATTCAGAGTGGTTCTCTTTCATTATAAACCTAGTATTCATAAACATACTTCCACATCCTCTGTTCTTTACTTCATTCCTTTGTTACCCTCCAGACAAAAGGTGACATATAGAGAGGAATTTTGGAAAAAGGTACAATGTATTTCTATTCAGTAATGTCTGAAATATTGACAGTGAAAACCAAAAAAGTTTCTTATAATAATATATATTTGTAGTGAATATTAGCTATAGGTTTTCATGTGCTTGATCAATTTTCTTTTAATGCCTCAGTGTGTCAACAACTGAATTGCTGAACCGTCAATGCCTCTCATGCAATTTTATGAAAGATCATTGCACATATTTTAATGCAAAGTTTAGTCCTTCAATCAAGTATTTCATCCTACAGTGTAAGGGTAAGCCAGTCTCTAATTGTTTTAAAGAAAGGAATTACTATTATTAAAAAATAAATTTTTTGAATATCAAAAACATCAAACATAAATGATAACTATTACAAATAAAAACATTTTATTTCATTACAATAGTTACAAACTCTCAACTGTTGCATTATACAGTATATTTATTTTATATATTATACTTGAAAATTGTCTTGGTGGACAATTTAAAATTTGCATGACTAATGATAGTATTTTTCTTCCATAAAATGGAAGAAGGGAGAGGGATGGCTAAAAGTAATTGTATAAAAGGTGTACTAAACATATATTGATCAGTTAATTTTTAAACTATTTAAGAGTTGTTCATTCCTTCAATGTATTCCCCAAGTAACAAATTACATACAGTCAATAGCCTGGCTAGTTGCGTAAAGGTATTTGTAAATAAGTGACACAAACAACATTCTAGTTATTATTAGTAAGATACCCAGGAAGGTTATGGATGATTCAAGAGAATGAACTATAAACACATTATTTTATTTATTTATGTACCTGTTTATTTATTTCTGTAGTCATTTAAGCAGTCCACAGTTCTAACGAAAAATGAATCTAAAATGTGTATGCTGAACATTATAGATTGCAGCACCGTGAAAATAGGAAGGAATGAAGAGAAAGAATGAGATAAACTCCTTCATTGGAGGTGTTCAAGTGAAAGCAAGAATGTTGTAATTTTGAATTCCTGCATTGACCCTGCATTGAGCAGGCAGGATGATGGATTTGACACCCTGAAAGGCCCCTTCCACTTCTACTGCTCTAGGAAAGCAGGCATCCTCTTAGGATCAGGCCAGTCTTATTTCTTCTTTGGATCAAAACTACAAGAAGCTTGGATACATTTCTTCTGAGATTTCCTCTCAGTTTTTTAACGGCCTCCAAATGACTTTTGCAAAGTCTGAATGCTCCCTGTTCTCTCTTTGATTTAATAGTAGCTGCAGGTATTCTATGCTTTATATAATCAGACTATTAATCGCTCCATGTGTCAATTTTTCAGCTGTAAAATTGAAATGATGCGGATAATAACAACCATCCATTTATTATTTCCCAGCAGATTAAGCTATTGCCTTGGCATTAATGGGACCATTCATATGTTAAGTATTAAAGCATATGCAAGACTAGTTTTGAAAACTATGTTACAGTAATTTATGGTTTTACTCTTTTTCAAGTTGGGGAGTCCAAAGCTAGTTTCTTCTATTTACTTCCACTGTGTCCATGTCCTTCTGTGTATTATAGGTCCTGGTGTTCCGATTGTCAGCCTGCACAGTACAATTAATCCTGAAAGTAAGTTATACCAATTTATTGAGGATTTTCTTGTGGCTTTTCTCCCTTTCATTTGAGATCTCCAGGAAATTAATTTCTAAACTTCATCTTCATTACAATCTAAGAATAAACATGCATATACTGTAAGTAATAAGAGCAGAGTGAAATTAATACAATAACTTTAGCATATCAGAGAAATTTCAGACTGATCATACATTAATATGTATCCTTTATCTCCCATTAATGCTTACAATAATTAGGTGGCATAGTGGAATGATCTCTTTCACCAACTATGCAAATTGAGTTTCAATTACAGTACTTCTGATATCTGCTTTGAAATACTTTAAAGTTCTAATACAATTAGTCTGGATTAAGGAATTGTCTCCTGAGTGATACTTATCTAATTCATCCTCTTTTAATGATGCAAATATTATGCTTGCTTAAATCTCTGAGTTTAGCACACATATACAAATAAGACACACATATAATACAAATACATAGTTTTTCTAAGTATGTAACTTTTTCAAAATATGTTTTTGAAATATATTTTCAAAAATATGTACAAATAACTTTTCAATATACTTGGTACAAATATGTATCATTTTGATAATTCAACTATTCACTTTAATTGGGGAAATATTTGAATTTAAATGAATATATATGGAGGTTGGCAGCATGTAAATATGATAAATAAGCAAATAAATAAAAATATGTACATTGATTTAAAACATAATATTCATATCCATAATAAATAGATTAGGACAGTAAGTTTTATAGTAACATCATATTTCAGAAATAAAACACTGCCATTTTGTCAAATGCTCAGCTGTAAAAATTCAAAGGAAAAAAATTCATTTGTATAAGAAATTTTGAAAACAAGATTAGATGAGATATATATAGGTTATTTCTTGAAAATATAATAAAAGCAAAGAAGTTCATAATACCTGAATGAAAATTTGATAATTTCTCCTATTAATGGAACAAAAATTATATGATTGAAGTGCACCCAAATTATTGTATCTAAAACAGAACAATTTTTAGTCAACACTGTAAAACTACATCCTAGTTAGATCATTCATTCTTCCATTAAATGAGATTAGGTTTACCAATATGGTTTGTAAGTAAAAAGGAAACAAATCAAATAGCTATCTACGTACAAGTGGATGTTTTAAAAAAAGTAATATTTCAAATCATATTTTTAAAAAGTTTTATAGATCATGGATGAAGCCTAATTTTGAATAAATGGTTACTTGTAAGTAAACAAAGCAAAATCTACTAATATCATCTTGTTGTTCAAGAACTATCTTCCTTTTACTCAATTTGAGATAGAATTTTAGTGTTAAAAGCACTTTCAGAAATCTATAGGAATTATATGACAAATCATAGATATTATCTTGGGAAAAATGCTGGGATCACCTCTCTTAATTGCATGTTTTGGTTACTATTACCCCTAATAGCTCCAAAAATGTTGCTTAACTTTGTTCTTATACTTTGGATGCACTTTTCTCGAAGATCTATGATTATACTTGGTCCTTTTATGTAAAAGCCAAATTGTATATGTGGAAGAAAATCATATGGCATATTATCTGGCTGCAGTATAGGGTAAAACCGTATGTTCTGCTGAGCTCACCTTTAGACCATATATACAAAGCTGAAAGCCTATAAAAAGATTCCATTTATCAAACTGAACCTGGATTGAACACATGAAGATTATCCATGCATAACAAAGCATAGCAAAAACAAACCCAAGACAAAAATGCCAGTTCCATATGGAAAGGCCCATGTATGTTTTTGTGTAGAGTGCCAATTTTATTGGAAATATAGGCTGAAACTCAAACTGTAGTTTCCAATGAATCCAGCCATGAAAGGCTCAGTATTTAAAGTCCAATTGGATCCCTCTAAGTTATGGCAGGAAATTTTATCTTAACATTCTCCAAGTGTTATAGTTTTTTTTAAACTGAAACAAGATTTTATAGTTAATGGAAGAGATGAGTGAAATATACCTATCAATTACAGTATGTGTGCTTGTGTGCATATTTATTTCACTCTTTAAATGTGCTTTTCTAAAAATTTATATTTCTTAAAATATGGATTGTATTATGGATTTTAAAATATAAATTATATTTTAAAATTTCCATACATTTACGTATGCATGTACATTGGTTTGTTTCTTTGACTTTTTATTTTACAGACTTTTATATTTTAGAAAATAACTCTCTTTTAAAAGAAGCAATTTTAATGAGAAAAAACCCCCGAACAGAAACTAGAATGCTTCACATTGATGACTATGGTAAATATACCTACAGGTTTTTGTAAAAGGCAACTTGTATTTAAATAATATTTTTAATTCTTCTTTCAAATTACTAGTCTTTAATGCTTTGTTCTTTTCTTAAAAGAACTTCCTTTACAGTTAACATTTCCAAAGGATTTCTCAGATCGAAATGCATACCCACTTCTGTTAATAGTGTAAGTATAACCCTGACATTATTAAAATGTGTAGAATTGATGTATTAAATTGTTTATATGCTAGATAGCCACAAGAATGGCCATTTTAGTTACAAAAATAGCCCTTCCAATAGTGACCTATAAACTCTGTGGGATGACATCATGTGTTCATCAGCTATAATTTTATTAAGGATTACATAAATGATTAAAAAAATAGGAAAAAAGTCTTTATTCCCAATTATGGAGAATAGAGTAATTGCTTACAGTGGGATCCAAGATTGATCTATATTATCTGTCTTTGTCAAGCTTTTGATTCTTTTCCATTTTAATGGGTTTTGGTAGAACTGATGCTGATTTACTCCAAACTACAAATTCTGCTGGAATTGGATGATTTGATTGTCATATTAATCAAGCCTTTGGCTTCCTTTTTTAATGTTCCACTAGTAAGCCATTTCCAGATTATATCTTTATCCACTTTCCCCTTGATCCTTTGTATAAGTTGACAGTACAATGCATTTCCTTGCCAGCATTCCGTATTTGTTTTTATTACATTATTTTGATATTTGTGTTTTGTTTCCTGTACCTTCAGTATGTTCCAATTTTTAACTTTCATCAATGCTTGTGTGTGGCTGTCTTTTATGTAATCAGCCAATGCATGCTATTCTTCTTCGACAGTTTGTTTAACTTGAAGTAAACCTCTGCCTCCATTTCTGCAGAGCAGGTATTATTGAAATAATACTTATTTGGTAAATTACAATAAATTTAAAGACCAGTGGTATGCAATAGCTTTCAAATTTGGAACATTCTGTCACTGCCACAAGTAATGCTATTCTCATCACAAAACACTTCAAATGTGCTCAGAGTATGCTTGTTTTGGATCTATACCACCGGTTTCCAACACAATGGATAGTCCAAGCTCTCCTGGAACAGTCAGAACAGAACTTATTTAATAAGACCAGAACAACCTGCTTTGAGCTATGCTTTTTCCCCACCCATACTAAGATGTTAAACAAGTTCAAACCACATTCAAAGAGTAGAAATGGCACCAAGACAATATTCATTTCATCCACAATTTCTAATCGATTAAGCCAGTTTGAAATGAAATGTAGAAGTGGACACTGACTTCTACATTTTCCACTTTTGTCTGCATCTGTTTTTCTGTTTTGGAGATACATTATAGGTGTATAGTTTCTGATTAAGAAAGAACAAGGTAAATTGGCGTAAACCACTCAAATAAGTTGTTACTAAAGTTGAAAAACCAACAGAAGTAATCAAGACCCTCCTATCCTTTTTAAAATTCTAAGAGTTTTCTCAGGTATGTTAAGATGAGGGGAAATGACTATATAGTTCATCATCAGTTTCACAGAAAAGTGGCAATTTGAATAATTATGAACTGACCCATTTCTTACTTTCCAGGTCATACTGGTATTATATGTTACAACAGCCTAAAAATGATGCTGTAGTTTGTTTGTGTTTTGCCTTCTGGGTAGTGGTTATTGGCACCTCATCAAACATACAAAATACCACTAAAGGAACTGAGGAAAATAAAATGAAATACTCCATCAAAAAGCTGCAGCCTTCAGTGAATGGATATCAGGCTTTCTTAAAGAAAAGCTTTTTGCCTATTGAACTATAATACTACAGTATTGGTAATACTTGTATCACTAAATTAGATTAGATTTAAAGGGTGTTTTTTTCAGATAGTTCTTAGGTGGAGACATGCCAATTTACAGCAGAACAGAATCTCAGATGTCTGCTCCTCTCTTTATAAGATTGAACAGAAGGGGAAGGTGCCACTAACTCTAGTCCTCATATAAAAGTGATTTCAGGAGCACACTTGACGTAACATAAGGGTTTGAGTAAAAAATGATTGGTTTAATCAATAACAGCACATTCACTGAGCATCACTGATCTGGAAAATGAAAGTGTTATAATTTACTGAAGATGTACATTTATTTACTAGGAATTTATTATCTAGAGTTTTAAATTGCTCATGGCCATTTCTTATTGGAGTTGGTTTATAGGCCAAGTAAGTAAGTACATAAATAAACAATTCCAAGAATACTTGCATGTTGTTTCTGTTATTGCTTTCTTGTTCTATGTGGGTAGAATAAAATGTGGAAAAATTAATCAGCTCTCTCGTTTGCCTGGTATGGATATGTACACAATCTATTTAATTACCACTGAAATGATTTAGGGTATAAACATTAACTACTTATTGTTTCTTTATTGGATTATATCAGGAGTTTTCAACTTAATTTACCTGCTAGCACCCTGAACCTATTTTCCTAATTCACATAACTACTTTTAGCATCCTTCTAATTTGTT
>JANHZU010005067.1:31117-44650 GCA_032468055.1 Acrochordus granulatus | reverse complement strand
AAATTAACATTATATAGAATTGAGTTAGAATTTTTGGCCTGGCCCTCCACAATATTGTCTGCTTCTCATTTGGCCCCTTGGGAAAAATAATTGTCCACCCCTGTTTTAAACTGTCTGTGGCTTATGAACAGCCTTTAAACACAAATTCATATTTAAGCACCATGTGTGAATCAAGAGTTATCACACTAAATATAATGTGTTTTGCTTAGTTCCACCCATTATGCTTACAATTATAGGTTTCATCAAATCATACCAATTAAAAAATCAGCAATAATATGAATGTATCCAGTGTTTCAACCTAAAACATGCAATACTATGAATAATATAATAGAAAGGGACAGGTGCTATATTGTTAACTAACAAGTGCAGCTATGTGGTCCCTCAATTAATGAACAATTTATTAATTATTAATATCTGTAAAAAATGTTGCATTGGGAATGTAACAGATCACTTGCTGTCATTGTTTTTTGGAGGAGGTATAGCTTTCCAGACTACTTAAGAAGATTCTGTGTTGGCAACATGGTATAGATATACAAATGGATATTATTACAAATGAAAAGTTAAGTGTGCGAACTAGTTTCCTTTGAGATTTGGTGATTTTTAACTGTAACATTAAAAAGACATGATTTGTAGTTCTTGATGAAATAATTTGATTTGTATGAACTGTTCTACACAGATGACTTTCTACATATACTAGAACGCCCACACAGTGTCATAGTTGTTGATTTTCACCACAGATATATAATATGAAGTAAAAGTATTCCATAAGTCTGTTAGGTTCATTTACATTGTTTCAGCAAAATAAATGAGCACTGGATTGCTCCAACTGTATTAATTTATCATTCACTTATACTTGAATAGAAGAAAATATATGTAGCTCAGAGTTGAACAGAACTGATAATCAGGGGGATCATCAAGTCCAGCATGGCTTCAGCATTGAATTCCTGTAATGCTGAACAAGCCTTTACTATTAATCTGAACATGTGATATTTGCTTAATGTGATGTTTGTGATATTTGTGATAAATGTGATATTTGCTTAATGTCCTTGTTCATAACAATCCTCTGATGGCTATTCAGCTCTTTTCCCCAGTGATGGTACAGTTATGTGATGTTCCTGTCTATCTGTCAAATAAAAATTTTGTAGACTGTACAAAAGAAGAATAGCATGTTTAGAAGTGGGAAGTAGAAGCAGACCTATACGTTTGTCTCAATTTGTATATTGCTTTGTGGTTAATTATAGATATATACAGAGAGCAAAAATCATTATGGTCATTAAAACTTTTCTAAAACAACCAAGTGCAGTGCAGTGGCATGAGTTATTAAGACGTGCAGCTTGTTGTCTGGAAGGTCGGCAGCAAAGTGAGCTCCTGTTATTCCACCTCAGCTCTTGTCAACCTAGCAGTTTGAAAGCATGCCAATGCAAGTAGATCAATAGGTATTGCCTAATTCAGTGGGAAATGTAACAGTATCCATGCACCTTTGAGTCTAATCATGTTGGTCACATGATCACAGAAGTGTCTTTGGATGACCTCTGGCTCTTCAGCTTGGAAATGGAGATGAGCACCACACCCTAGAGTCGGTCACGATTGGAGGAGAAACCTTAAAACAACAAAAGGGGTGGTGACCTAACACTTTTGCACAGTACTGTTTGTTTATTTATTTTTACAAAAGGAATTAGTTATTTTTTTGAGATAACTATTATATGCTCATTTCTATATTTCTTAAAAGTTGAACCGTTCCCTCACTTTCTGGCCTACCTCTACTTTTCAGTGATACATTTTCACATTAACAGAAGTTATTCTTAGAAATCTTTTCACAAAATAATGAAAAGTCAATAAAAGAAAACCTGTCAAAAAAAGACCTTCAGGAACTGATTTAATTTGCCCTGTAACTTTCAGAAGAGTAGGAGTTGGTAATCCTCAATCCAATTTGCCAGAAGCTCTACCCTGAAACTGTCAAATTAGTCTCTTTGTATAATTAAAAAGAAAGCAAAAAGTTCCTAAGAATACTGAACTAGTTTCTGAGGTCAACATATTTGTAACCTGAATGATTATAGTTTTTCTAAAGAAAAAACTGCATACAGTATCTGCATATTTTAAAAAAAATGTTCAAGCAGTGACCATTTCCTCCTTTCTATCTTCTTTTTAGCGTCTTTCTTGGTCACATGATTCAGAATGAGACCAGTATTAGGAGGCTGAAAAGAATTCCAAAGATCATATTCTGCATGCTTTCTTATGATGCCTGTTATCAAACTTAACATCTTCTTAATTCTATCATTAACATTAATTCACAAAATTAAAATAGAATTACCATTCAACAATTATTATAAACAATGCTAAACAGAAATTGTTTATAGAGTAATTTTATCAAGCATTTGGATAGTGTGGGTAGTTATTTCTTCAAAGGAGAAGATAATGATAATAAATAGTAATAGAAAATAGGCTTGAGCAATGAGTTGAAACAGCAAATAGAATCAAAGAGAGAGAAATGTAAATTCTGTATCTAGGTAGGAAACATTAAATGTACAATGTAAAAAGTTAGACTTGGCTTGGCAGTAGAATATGTGAAAGGGATCTGGGTATCCTCGTTGATCATAATTTAATAATAATAATCTTTATTGTCATTGCACCATGTACAACGAAATTATAAATGCCATCCAGTCAGTGCATCACTCATACAGTTTCACAGAAACTGTGTGATGTGATGCATCTGTTAAAAAGGCAAATGCCATTTTGGTTGTGATAAAAAAAGAGTATGTTTCCTCAGTAAGTGCTTAAATGTAAAGTGTAATTTTGCTACACTGTTTTATTTTTAAAAATAAAGAATTTAGAAGAACCAACAGCAGCATTAAGAGAGTGAGATTAAGTATACTTTATCTATGATTTGCTGTTTAAATCTTCTTTTGAACTGTATGTTATAGAAAATAGGATAAAACCGAGCCATAAGGTCATTTGAAGCTACTCTGAAAATATGCAAGCAAGATCTAAAATCATAAAATCTCTCTGTGATGATATGGCCAGCTCATAATATCATTAGATTGGAGCTGGACTAGAAAGATACAATAAACAAGTTGTTTGAGAAGCTACCTTCAGAGATTGTGGCGGTATTCACTGGAAAGTACGTTTGTGATCTAAAAGTTCTTTAAAAATTTCTGGAAAAAAAAATCCAAGAAAACTCAAAGATAGTGAATCCTGCCTTCAACTTGTAATCTAATAAATGGTGACATTTCTTTAATTCAGTGGCAAGGTAATGTGTTGATTCTGATATGTGGGATGATGCATTATAATTTAATGAAGCTCTTAAGTGTTCAGTATTGGAAATATAAGTCTCCACGGAGCCTTCATAATAACCTTGTGCTATGAGATACTTGTTTACTCTTCAACCAACATTTATTTTGAGTCTTCATCATTGTTGGCAAGATTACAGTTCATGGACAAATGAAGAATGGAAATATTTCCTGTGATACATCTGTGGAAATTCAAACTGCTGGATTTTCCTAAAAAGATGCTTACAACAACAGCATTCAAAAGAATCAACATATAAAGGAGGAAAATACAAGGAAGCTGTTAATACTATAGCAGTATTAAAGAGCAGGTTTAAAGGAGATGCTTGACCCATCCTGTGTTTTTCTTCGATAGATCATTATTTCCTTGCATAGAATTTTTCTCCCCAGAGGATACAGTTCTACAGGAATTTTGAGTCAATTTGAAAGCAGTTGCAGGATTCATTTCTTTCACCATGTCAGACATTGTTTAGTTGAAACTACTACCAAGGTGGTGTTTGTGTTTATTTGTTTCTGAGACATTGGTTCAAGTTTCCCATTGAAGACATCTCTTGCTTTATCCAGCCTCCCTCCTCCTCAAGTACAGGTCCAGTGAGGAAAATGCTTCTTAACTGTACACTGCTTTGCAGTTTTCTCTACAGACTTCCTTAAAATAAAGAATGAAATTGACTAGAATTTTGCCATTTTCATTCTTCTGTTCAGTACAGGACAAGCAGGCATGCAAAACCTCGAGTCAAATGGATTTTCTTTTCTTTTCCATTTTATCTGGAATGAGGTACAGGATTTTTATTGATCCCAGAATGGCCAGTCCAGAAAAAATAATTCCAATCTTTGAAGAGGCAATTCTAAATGTTATGGAAATAGTATTCTCCTAAAACAGGCCAGTGCACATGCTTCAAATATGGTCTGACAAGCCAGTCCTCTCCTGGAACTCATGAATGGCCAATTTTATGATCAGAGTGGCATGTCTGAGATTTAAATGTCTCATCGGATCATTGAACACTTTCAGAGCATGGTGGAGCCTTCTTCATAGCCCCCCTGTCTTCTTGTAACAACCTCCCCCCTGAGATCCAGGAAAGAGCCAAGAGGTACCATTTTAGCCTTCCAAAAGGCCATAAAGGTCAAGCTTTTTCCTGAGGCATTGGACTAGGGTGAAGTTGAGCCAGAGGGTATTTATTTATCAAGCTTATATGCTGCTGATCTTATGAAACGTGATTCTAGGTGGCTTACAAGTGATAAAACATCAAAAAACAAATATTAAAATTGATTTAAAACTTAAAACAGATGAAAAGGAGGGGAACAAGATGCACAAGGGGAAGAGATGCAGTTGGCTTTGTCTGTTAACCACCTTCACATTGACATACCCCCATTGGGACTCCAAGCCAATTGGCAGAGCCAGGTCTACAGGCCTTTTCAGAAGGCTAAAAGGGTGGGTGTGGACCTCACCTGGGGGGGCATGATGTTGCACAGAACAAGAGCTATAGAAGAAAAGGCTCTTCTCCTGGACACTGCCAGCCAGAATTCCTTGACTGGCGGGGTCTGGGTTGCTATGTCTTACTGGGATGTGATATATATTGTATTGATTTTAGTGGTTTTGCTGTAAATTGCCTAGTATTACTGTGTGAGTTAGGTGGCCATATAAGATCTATAAATAAATATTTACTCCTTGTTCTGTATTTTTCTGAGCTGGCAGAAACAAATATCATACATTGCATTTATTGTTCATTGCTCAAATTCATTTGAATGAAGATAAATTTTATAAAAGTAAATGCCACTTCTTAGTTTTGAAACAAACAGTACATGTAGGGAAACTCCCAAGCTAATCAATTATTCCTTTTATAAGAGAACAACTAGCATGGTATTCTATTGTTTTTATGTGCTTTGACCTATAAGTTGAAAATATTTTTAGTTAAGCATTCTGTCTTCAAAAATAGGTTCATTCATTTCAAAAGTAAGTACAAGATTCAATCATCCCAACCTTCCTGCCCTCACTCCAATAGTGCCCTTTCTCCAGCATCTGGAATCAATACAGGATAATTATTTGCTCCTTCCTGACAGCATTAACAGCATCAGTAGCATGCCAACTCACTTCTACTTGTGCTTCCAGCCTATCTCAACTGCAATAAAAGGGTTAGGGTCTATTGGTCTTCTACTGCTACTACTCGCTGCTGCTACTACTACAAAAAAAATGATAACTTCCACAAAAAGTTTGTGACAACTTGGCAAATTATGCACACCAGATTGTTAAATACAAAGGACAACAATTCATAGTTAATTCAAAAAATATATATAATACTGCAGAAGTTCCTTCAGAATGTATAGCATTAGATTCCTCATTGAGTATTTGGATTGAAGATGGGGTTAGTTTAATCATAATTATTACTATGCATCTGTAAGTTGTGGGCACTAAAGCCGAGACCAAAGAGGATAGACTGATGGTGCTGGGAGAGTTTGTGGAGATCTAGGCCTGGACTGAGGGATTTTGGAGTAGCTGGGTGTGAACCACTGGGAGCTGCTAAGAGCCAACAGGAGCTGCCATCAGAGATGGAGCTGTTGCTCCTGAGTGAGTCACTGCCAGAGAGTTACAGTTTTGTAGACTTTCAGGCCTGGGGCCAAGAAGGGCCAAAAGGACCATGAAGGAGCTTCTGGGTGCCACAGAGAGGTGGTCAGTGGAGGCAGGGAGGCAGCCACTGTTGAAGATACCAATGGAATCCATGAATGCCATGAGCAACATCTGTGAGTGAACTTGGTTGTGTGGACCAGTGCTAGACAGGCAGTGGTGTGCAGTGGTGGTTTGATTCTGAATATGCTGTACCCTATATCTCAGATAATTTTTAATTATCAGACTGAGGCCATGGGTCCATGTAGGACCATCATTGTGGGAGTAGGTAGCGGATCTGTAATTTGGGGCTTGGTTTGGATGGTTGGAAGACTCTCCCTGAATGAGAGATGGGTGTGGAGGTGAGTGAAAGGGCACCCATGTTTTACCAGTGGGAGTGGTAAGCCTGGGTGGAGTACTGGATGTAAGGGAGTAATTTGTTGAGTGAGGGAGTATTCTACTGGGACTAAGAGCTGAAGTAGATCAGTGTACTCCTTTCCTCAAGTCCATCCTCTGGAAGCATTTGATAAGGGTGGGTGTAGGTACAGTTTTCCAATCCTACAGTTGAGAGGACAGAGTGGGAGGAGGAAGATCACCTCTGTGGAATGAAGGTGGATCAGAAGATCTCAGTGGTGATGGGTAGGGATAATTATGGAAGCCAAAGGGCAGGCCATTTCAGGGGAATGTGCCCCCAATGTTTATTATTTATTATCAGTGGCATGTTCCAGATCTCTTGAGTTCATTCCTGGTAACTGGTTAGCAGGTCTTTGGAGGCCTGTAAATAATAAAGCTCCCCTTATTTGTGATCTAATTGTGGAGAAGCGTGCAGACCAGGCATAAATCACCAAGGCCTGGCTGACACTGGAGGGAGGTTCCTCTATCAGAAATGTGTCCATCTGGGTTTAGGGTTTAGCACCAGCAGAGACTTCAGGGCAGGGGAGGAGGGGTGGCCATTTGTCATCCAGGAATCTCTTGTTGCTTTCAGGGATTGTTTTCCGGACATCTTGGGCTGTGAGGCCTTGTAACTATGATTAGGTTTGTGGAATCAGTTGGTATTGTTCTTGTACCAGCCTCCCTGCTGCATAGCAACATCCCTGTCTGAGCCACTAGACACCATCTGGGATTGGCAGTGGATTTCAGTTTGTTGTCCCTGGATATGGACTCAGAAGCAACTCAGAAATGGCCTATCCCAAGTCATCTATGGGATAGTCATCTGACTCAGGACAGTGGGCACATGCCTGACATGATTTTTGTGTTGGAGCAATTGCAACATGATCTGTGGGGGATGTGTCTATAACCCCTTTGTCATGGTCAGATCATGTTCTAGTAGCATTGAGGTTCTCTTATGCTGCCACCTCCACAAGGAGACAGGAATAATTTGAGTGGTCCACCCCCAGCAAGTGATGGACCCTGATGGGTTTCAAAAGGAGCTGGAGGATATTCCGGAGGTTCTGCTGCACAGACCTACTGAAGCCCTGGCCATAACCTGAAATCAAAGGGGAGTTGCAGCTTTAGACAGGATTGTGCCTATACAGCCTCTTTTGGCCCCACATATCCACTGCTCCTCATATTTACTGAGGAGCTGCAAGTTTTGAAAAGGACCAAAAGACATCTGGAGCATTGCTGGAAGAAGGTGAGGAGCAAATCCAACCGGATACAAGTTAGAGCCATTATTAAGGCCTACCTTGCAATAAAAGAAACATTACCTCTCTACTCTTATCACATTCATGGAGTGTTGCCTGGCAGCCCCGTTCAGGGTCACCTGGTCTCTCTTTGGTGAGGGGGGCTCCAAGGGCCATTTTCAGGGTCAAGCTGAGAAATTTATACAACATCTGACAGACAATCAGAAATTGCTCAGATCCATTCTCAACTGCATGGGGCAGAGTCAAGAGAGATGACTGGGAGGAGTTGTCTGGGAACAGTTTGAGTCTGTTGGATCTGAAGAAGTGGACAAGGTCCTTGATGCTGTCAGGCCAACTTCCTAACAATTAGATCCTTGTCCCTCCTGGTTGGTGAAGGCATCCAGGATTGTTACTTCCAGGTGGGTGTCAGCAGTGATTATCTCTTCACTGCATGAGGGGACATTCCCATAGCCTTTTAAGGAGGCCCTGGTGTGCCCCCTCAAAAAAAATCACATGACCCCACCTGTCTTGACAATTTCCATCCAATTTCCCACCTTCCCTTCTTGGGGAAGGTGATTGAAAAGGTGGTGACCTGGCAGCTTCAGAGGATCCTAGATGAAACAGATTATCTAGTATCAGTCTGGGTTCAAGTAGCCTTCAATATCATCAACCATGGTATCCTTTTGGGCCAGCTGTGAGAATTCAGGTTGGGTGGCACAGTTCTGCATTGCTTCAGTTCCTTTTTCCATGACTGGTCCCAATCAGTGTTAATAAGGAGTGAGAGATCCAACTCTTGGCTGCTATTTTGTGGTATGCCATAGGGTTCAGTACTTTCTCCACTCCTTTTTAATGAGTACCTGAAGCCACTGGGTGAGATCATCCATTGCCATGGGATGAGGTATCATTGGTATGAAGATGATACATCACTTTACATCTCCATCTCAGATGACTTTAGTGTAGCTGTGACTACATCTTTGCAGTCCCTGGAGGCTATGAGGGTCTGGATGGGGATAACAGACTTCAGCTGAACCCTGGCAAGACCAAGTGGGTGTGAGGATCCTCCAGTTCCAATGATTTAACATCTTTAGAGCTGGATGGGGTGGCACTATCCCAGACAGACCCAGTGTGCAACTTGGGGGTTTCCCTAGACTCATGAATCCTGCTCAAGGAGCAGGTGGCAGTTACAGCTAGGAGAGCACAATTTCATGTTGTGCATCAGTTGTACTAATACTTGGACTGGGAGTCCTTGTGCTCAGTCACTCACACCCTAGTCAACTCTCAACTTGACTACTGCAACATTCTCTACATAGGACTACCCTTGGACTGCATTTGGAAGTTATAACTGGTACAAAATGTGGCACGTGGATCATTCTCAGGGTCCCTGAAGTGATCCATATAACACTGTGACTGTGTGAGCTGCGTTGACTGCCAGTTTGTTTCCAGGTTCAATTTGGAATCAATCACCTTTAAAGCCCTTCATGACTTGTTGCCAGGCAATTTAAAAGAAGATCTCACACCATTGGGTTTAGCCTGCCCCCACCCATGACAAGGAATTTTGGCTGGCAGAATCCAGAAGATGAGCCTTTTCTGCTGTTGCATCTGCCCTCTGGAAAAGTACCCCTTTTTAAGTGAGAATGGCCCCCACCCTTTTGGCCTTCCAAAAGAGCCTTAAAACCTGGCTTTGTGGGTTGGTCTGGGGGCCAGGCAGCCATATGTTTTATCTAAGATGTCTAGTCAATTAATAGATCCTGCTTGTTGTGTCCTACATCTTGTCTTGCTTTTAATTTTTAATGTAATGTTAATATAATTTTGATGTTTGATTTAGTATTTATCTTTATCATTTTATAATTTTAATGTGAGCTGCCCAGATTTGCCTTCAGTGAGTAGGGTGGCAAATACATTTGATAAATAGAAATAAAATAAATAAGTCTGGTATTGAGCAACAACTGAATTGCTGCACCATGAGGTCCATGTTGCAAAAAGGGGCTGCTAGCATTTTCCCTTGGCCCTAGCCTGATTTGTGGTGTTAGTATAACCTGTAATCTTTTTGTGCTAACTAATGTGCTAACTTTGAAGGATGCATTTTGAAAGTATCATTTAGTAATAAAGTATTAATTACCTAATCCTTTCCTCTATCCAAATCATAGTGATCTGTTAAAACTCACCTTTTCTAAACTAAAAAGAAGACTATTATAATTATCTAAGAAAGCAATTATCTGTCTCTTTGGTTGCAAATTTTAATTTTCAGATCTTTTGTTTTCCTTCTTGATGTTTTTACTATGAGATTATTATGACATATTCTTGAAATTCTAGATTAAATGTTACCAATTAATTGTTTACTATTCTAAGTTTTATAAAGTTATTATTTTGTTTTCCTTCTGCTGAAAACATATATGCTTTCTTATATCTATCAATTTTGATAGATACAAAAGAAGAAAATGTGATCCAGAACTAATAATAAACAATGATTGTTGCCCCACGGCAAAATATATTATCCCCGAAACCAAAAGACAAATGATGATAGAGTCTTATGACAGTATTAAAACAGAAGATTATCTTGAAAATCTAACAACCACGTAATGCTGTCTCATTTTTCTCTTAAAGCTAAGGAATTGGGACTGCATTGTTAGAAACATACAGAGTACCAATTAAAGTCCATCATTTTTGCTCTGTAATTGCTATCTTGTCTCTGTTTAAAAGCTACACTGACTTCAGCAGAGTTGAATTATACCAAATCCTCTTCTCACTATAAGTTCATAAAGCATATATAATTAGTATCTTCAGGCACAGACTTGGTAAATGTCAGCTTTGTGGGGCAACTTTGTCATATTAGGACTACGCTTTCTTGAAATCATTGGTGCTTAACATGTTATTGACATAGACTCTGTTTTTTGTTAGAGATTATGTTCTCACGCTATGGTTATAATCACAAAATTAGTTTTTTCTGTGATATTTTAAAGTATTTAATCTGAGAGGTGTGTCATCTACTATGCCATATATCTATCTTATTTAACGATTCCATGAAACCACTGGGGGAAGTAATCCACCATCCCAAAGGGTAGGGGTCCAGTATGTTGATGATACCCAGTTTTACATCTTTACCTTCAGAAAATGCAGCAGATGCATCTGGAGACTTTGAAGGTTTGAAGCAGGTTGAGATAGAAATCCTTGAGAACAGCATGGCTGTTTGTTCTGGAACCACCTGGTTTCTCAGAAGCTTCTGCTTTGACTCTGGATGGGTTTGCACTGACCCTAAAGGAGAAAGTTTATGATCTAGAGTTTGTTTTGGATTCACAGGTCTTACCTGAAAAATGGAGGCTGTGGCCATTGTAAACTTTATCCAGTTTTGGCTGTATACAAAGTGCAACTGTTCTTGGAACTGAGTGCTTGGGCTATTCAATCCTCCCTCCTTAGGGATGCCTTTAAAGATGATTTAGAAACTTAATTTAGTAGTGAATATGTTGCCCCATATGCTGGCAGACAGAAGTCAGTTCAGCAGAATAACAGCTCTTTATTAGTTATTGCACCATATGTTTGGGAGGTAAAGTATTGGTTATCACCCATTCTGTATATTTAAATATTGAAGATATGTTGCATAACTTTACCTTCAGTGATGCTAAGGAGGAAGGAGCCAAAAAATGTGTCTTCTTTGTGGCTGTCGCAATATTGTAGAATCATCCATCCCCCAGTGTAAGGATAATCTTGCACCTGTTGTTACTCAGGAAAGAAACTGAAAACAATCCTCTTTAACTGGCTTTCAGACTTTATTTGTATCCCACCTTTATTATTATTTTTATAAACAAGGCAATAAACATATTTAACACAGCTTTCTCCTCCTATTTAATTCACTGGACAATGGATTTTGCCAAATGTTACCAACTAAAGGTATCATCTGCCTTCTTTTCATTCTTGTTTAATTATTTATGATTTTTATAATGTTTTATTTTTGTGAGTCTTATGATTGGGATAGCATAAATATCCTGCTAAAATAATGAATAAATTAGAGAAAGCATGACATTTGCCTTGTTGTAAAATGTCAAGGAGAACTGATAATGTCCACCAATCTTAGCAGTTCAAAATGACCCAGAAATAATAAAAGTTAAGGGTACTTCTACTTATCTTCTATATTTATCAAACTAAATATTATTTCTCTTGATTCTTCCATCCACTGTTTTCATAAATACTTCCCTATCAGTAAAATCCCTTAAAATGCAAAGTAATTTTACATTTATTTTAATTCTACTGGCATAAAGTTTTCACTGAGATACTTAGACTATTACTTCTTAGATTTCTCTGTTGCTTAATATTTATGGTTCATAGAAAAATAGTAAACCTTTCTCAAGTTTTATTGTCTTTGGGCGGGAAAATGCTCTTAACAACAGTGCTGAAAAAAGGTAGTAGAATTGAATAGAATATAGAATAATATTCATCCTAGAATATTATTCCCAACTACAAATTAAATACTTTAAAAAAAAACATGTCCCTGAATATTAAATTTTGCTAATCTTTCAATTTTCAAATGGCCATTGAAATATTTTAAAAATATTAGTATGAATCCCAAGCATTTAGTACTGAGTCTGTCCAAAGGAAAAAAATACAGTTGAGCTCATTTTATCTCCATGTTAAGTCTCTTCACCATCTGAAAACCTCTATCTCAATATTAGTCTTGCATGATGAACAAAATTAAAGATGTTTTTGTGCAACAGTGCTACAGGATATTTGAAGAATCAATGAGCTATTTTGTATAGATTATGAATCATGTACAGAAGATGCTATGCATGAGGTATGTGAGGTCATCATATACCTCATGCACATTATGAGTTATAAAGATCAAGCAAGTGAACTGCATAAATCATTCATACATGGTCCAATGTTGATTTTATATTATATGCAGAGCACATAATATAATATGCTGAGAACATGCACAATTGGTTTACTAATCAGAGTGCAGTCTTAAATAGATTATCACTTTTTTTTTTGCTTGTTTCACCATCCATGTGCTCACATAAAAGAAAGTATGGTTGGTCAAACTGTAGATTATTTGAAAATATCATAGGACATAAATGATGTTAATTAACTTCATTAAACTTGTTATATATCTTGTTTTCTCCCAATATTCCCTAAGTATGAGCTTTGCTTGGATGTTGTTTCCAATTTTTGTACCACATCCCATATGCCACAATTCCCATTCCTACTATAGGGTAGATAAAACAATGTTTGCTAGAAGATGAAATCCATGGTCTTTGATTTCAAAGTCTTGTGGGCTTTTTTCAGAGCACTAAAAACCAAACCAAAAAATCTTTATAATTTTCCAGCTATGAGATTAGTTCATACCTTATTAAACCTCAACTATTTGTTTCTGTGCAGTTTAATCATTTTTTTTTTCTTTGCTGTTCTCATAAGGAATAAGAAGTGGTTAAAATGATGAAATATACAGAATTTCAGAAGTATTATCTCATTCTTTCTCTGCAGATTGCACAAATTTTTAGATTATAAAAATGATTGAGGAATTTGAAGATGCATAATGTTATCATTTACCTTTGTCGCTGGTATATTGGTATTTACAGCGATGAAGCTCCAGGCAGCCAGTTGGTTACAGATAAGTTTCACATTGACTGGGATTCTGTGCTTGTCAACTCTGATAATGTCATCATAGCTCAATTTGATGGAAGAGGGAGTGGATTTCAAGGACTAAAGATCCTGCAAGAGGTTCACCGTTCACTAGGATCAGTGGAAGTGAAGGACCAGATATCAGCGGTAGAGTACGTATGTGCAAAATTTTATTCATTTTTTAAAATACTTTTTTTGATGTGACGGAAATGCATTGTGTTTTATATCTATACTGTATTGGGTCAGTACAACTCACATGCTTTTTGAGAGGAAGAAAAACTCAATAAGTTTAGTCTAACTAGTCTGTAGTATCTAATTGATAGTTTTATTGACTAGAAAAACATGTCTGTGAAGACTCTCACTCGTCCAGGGTAATTGCATCGCAACAAAATTTAAAAAACAGGCATCTGGACTGGAT
>JANHZU010005067.1:0-10006 GCA_032468055.1 Acrochordus granulatus | reverse complement strand
AGTCAATGGATCTCAAGAGAAGGAGTGAAGAGGGATCCCTTTAAGATGCAATCCATGCTTTCCCTAAAGGAAGGGATGAAGACCAGGAGAATATGCTTGCAGTGCTCTACACTATAGAATATGCTCTTAGTGCCCTACAGGTCTTCCTACACATACACAGTGCCTACTCCCCCACACCAAGCCCTCTCACAGATAGCTAGAGGGTAAACTCACAGTCCCTTTGCCCAGCTCTCACATCAAGGCATTTTTATTCTGTTTATAAAATGCTATTCTATTATCATGGTTATATTTTTTTACACATGTGAGGGCAGACACGTTTGAAAAACTGTATACAGTAAACTCGTAATATTTGCAGGCAAATCAGTCCATTTCTTTAGTTGCTGTAAGTCTGCCCTCCAAAATTGTAGCTTTACAGGTGGTTATAAATATAATTAAACCAACCAGAACAGTTCCAACATCAGTTCTAATACCTCAGATTCATTCTGTAGGACTGTAATGGAATGACCTAGGGAAATAGGAGGAAAAGCCAGACTAGACAATGTCACATAAGTGGCAACTAAATCCACAGAAGTAATGGGGTTGTAATAAATGTCTCAGAAGAGACTCTGCCTAGAACCTCTGACAGTACTCTTGAGTGGGGAGTAAGACATCCAAAATTGTTTTAATGTAAACTTACAATAAAGTTAGACCTTCTGGGTACTTCTGGGTATGCTTCTTGTCTGTATGACCTTACAAGGCTGACACAAACACACTTTCATTAAAAAATTATAACAGACATTTTTTGAGACACTGAATCAGACTATATGAATATGTGATACAAATGCTTTATAACTTCATGATTATGAACAGTATAGTTATATACTTAGATAATTTTAATTATTGTATTTTTTTCACAACTGTGGAAAACTTTGAAGGAGTACATCTAGTTTTGAACCAGTTCATACTCTCAGTGCCTTTTTTGCTGTTTTGAGAGTTATTGCAGAACTTATAGACAATGTACAATGTTGAAAGTTCAGTTTTATGTACAAGAATACTTGGAGATATACTTATTATATACTCATATAATAAGTTTACTGACATTTATCAATCATTGAATTCCCTGACAAGAAAGCTGCCACTTATTTTTAGCTTTATTAATTTTCTCATCTTTCAACTGCTTTAATATGGCATTAATACAAATGTCAGCTACTTTTTTCCCCTTTAGTGTTAATGACATGTTAAACTTCTGAAATGGTCATGCCAACACAATTGGGAGTGGATTATCTTAGTTCTAAATATTGGCTCACCGTGTGACCACACTCTTGGATCAAATGCATTTTTAAACTGTACTAAAGTAAGTTTAACTATTTGACAGTGATTGACTGGGTGCCAGGCTTAAATATGCAGGTACTGGCCAAAACATTTTCTATTGTTAAGAATGCAAGATGTTAGAATTATAAATTTCACTTACCATGTCAATCTTTTTCTCTGTGCCATTGTATTCACATTGTGCCCATCAGCTGCTACTATCTCTGATGTTTAATTATCTAGCATTGAGTGTGATCAGCCAGAAAACTGACATGATACTACTGATGAAGAGGTCCTTTCATCCTTAACCAGCGATGTCAACTTTCCTAGTATTCCAGAAAACCAGTGATCAGGGAAGAAAATCAACACTGAGCATTCTTCAGTAACTTTACTCAGCATCCCAGAAAATCAAATTAAAATGTAAGAAATTATTGTTATTGTCAAATTGAGAATGGACACTTTGTGTATTGTTTCATCATAATTTCTTTCCTTCTTGAAATTCTCTTGACATTTTGAGTCTGCCCTGTTGTGTTTTCTCCCTTAAAATACCATCCCTGGTATTTCAGTCTCTTGGAAATGTTGAATCTCAAAAATAAAAGTTTCAATCCAAATAAAAACAAAGTTGACTTGTACAGGCTAAGTCTATTTTAACTTCTGATTTTATGAATTTTCTATATCTATGGGTCATTGCCTCTTCATATCAGCAGAGAACGAGCACTTTGGTAAATGTTCATGTATCCATGCAAGTCAAAGTAAATACCTAATTTGAATGAAGGGATTTGAATTATGATTTCTAGTTTTATCCTTACTAGGTATAGATGACAAAAAAATAATGATGTAGGAAGTAAAAGTAATAGAGTTTGACCAACTATTTTACATGTTAAAAGCAACACATGTTTTGCTAGTATGATTTTGTATTTACACATTCCAAAATTAATCTATTCCTTACTTCTTCCCGAATAGCATCCAATATTCTAAGTCTTCATATGAAAAACATTAGATACATGATGCTGCTGTTAACCACCTAATTTATAAACAAACTAACCCCACCCAGCAAATATATTAAACAATAATTATTTGTATTGTTTAATACTAATACTACCTTGTAGGGATATGAGAAATATTAGCTACAAGTAAGTTATCCATTGAATAATCAAGTATACAGTAAGAAAGTAATGGCAATTTATTGATCTGTTGGCTGCTATTATTTGTTGTATTCCTTTGTTGTCTGACATGGAAGTCTAACTCATATTAATAAATGTTCTTTTTTCTCTTAGTCTTTTTCAGGCAAAGAAAATCCAGTTATTCTCTTTAAAATCAACAGTGTAAGCAGTTCTTATTGCACTGGAAAGCTTATCTGTGCTTCTTCAGCTCATTGAAGAGAGCAAGGATAGTTCATCCAGCCTTTTCTCAACAATGTTATTCACTTTCATCTTTTCATGTCGTAACACTGTAACATTCCAGCTATCTCAATCTCTCTCCTACTTCTTTCTGATAGAGGGTTGTTAATGACATTTCAAATGTGTGACTATCTGTGTATATATTAATTACAGTTGAGCTCCCTCCTCCCTTTCCAGGCATCTTCAAAGGCTTTTTACAATGGGGATTTAGTGTAGAATAAAGATTTAAATATCTTGAAAATGCTTTGATATGCAAGTATGTGGCCATGCCATTGTGCTATTACTATTATAACCAATTCAAATGTTTTTTCATCATGACCAGTCAAAGAGTTTTGATTCTGATTTAGACATTGACGAAAATTAAATTCCTATACCCAGGATTTGATACATGTCATTTTTGAAGCTAAGTGTTCCCCATTTTGAAAATGTGTTTTGGGAAATATTTTTTTTTATGTCATGACTACAAAATTGGAGATTAGACAAAGGATTCTTGATTATTATAATTCAGCTGATCAGAAAATGGTAACAAGAAGGTGGCAACAGGCCTCCTACATATTTAAGTCAGCTCACCGTCCTGAATATTTCAAACTGATTTCATTTGTTAATTTTAAAATACTCCATTCAGCAGTTTCCAAATAAAGATATATGAAGTTATCTTACTGAGAGAAACTATGCTCAGAAGGGCCAGGGCAACAGAAACAATGGCCCATATTTTATTCCATTATAATAATTATGAATATATAAATTAAAAGAGAAAGAGAATGAGAGAGTAGCAATGCACACAAGCACACTCACACAATACATTATAAGTGTTGATTTTCATACATCTCAGATCTTCTATATGAGCAATAGTGTTAGAAACAACCCAGCTTCCAACTTAAAAATAAAACTAGAGAGTCTGGCATGAAGACAAAAAAAATTAACATTTTTGCAAAAACAAGTGCACCAAGAACATACAGGTATAGTGACACACCAAGCAGAAAATCATTTCACAATTACACCCTACTCCCAGCCGGTTGTGCCCTCCTCCTTTTCCCCATTGGATAGTTATTCCAGAGTGTACAGCCTATCAGAGCCACCTAATAAATCCCACCTTAGCTTACATCTCCCACTACTCTAATTCTATCTCCCCCCTCCCTTATTTGAAATTTTCCTTTTTTGGTCATGCTCACATGTTGCCTTTGGCTTCTTTCTACTCATCCCTTCCTGTCAGCCTAGTGATAATGATGCTGCCTTTGATTTCTGTTTAATTAATCTTATCAGAGCCTTCAACAAGTCATTAGGCTGAGTCAACCTTTAACAAGTTATTTGGGAAAAGGATGTGCATACAGTCAACCTTCAACAAACCATTTGGGAAGAGGATGTGTGCCTCTCAGTTGATACCATCAAGGTTATAAACTGCTTCCTTTAGGAAAACATCTTCAGAGAAAAAACATGTTCTTTATTTCCCCACAATCCCCCCTTTCTTTTATTTATACCTTTTTCTCCAAACTCATTGTTTTACACTTTCATCTTTTTGAAAAATGTATTTTTCTACAGTTTCTAACATTCTCTCACATTCTCTTTGGACAATGACATTTCTGTTGCTTATACTGTCCAGCTGGAGTCTGGTTCATCCACTGGTCCCTTTATCCAAGAGCAATGTGTCCAGTCCTTCTCTGCCATTTGTACAGCTTTCTCTGTAGTCAGTAACCCCTAGAATGGTCCTTCCCATGAACCTGAAATTTTGTTTCTTTCCATGTCTTTATCAGCACCCACTCTCCTGGTTTTATTTTGTGGACTGCAAACTCCAGTGGCGGGCTTTGGGCTATCAATGCTTGAATGAAAACAAAGTAGATGACAACCCAAATATATAGTTCTTTATAAACATATCCTTAAATTCATAGTTTGGAACTCCTTCTAAATCATCCAAATAGGGAAGTCCAAATAGCATTTTATATGGCAAAATTCCCATCTCCCTCCTAGTGTCACATCTCCCCAGAGGTCATACTGTCCTCCGTACCCAGAGACCTTTTACTCCATCTGTTTCCCATGCTAGTGACCACACTCATTCAAAGTTAACCTAATCACCTACTTTGTCCTTCTTCAACTGTTTCTCTTGTGAGATAAGAGAACTGCAAAACCGGACTCCACACTAGTTTTGTACCTGAGTATGAGTATATCTCATACTTCCCATCAATTCTAGTCACACACACACACAGAGAGTCTACCCAACTGCCAAGTACTTAATAGTCCCATTTTTCTTACCTTGGTCTATGCACAGAGTTGCCCGGTTGTCACGTTTGCTATCCACTAACAACCTTGCAGCCTTTCCTTTTTCTGTCCTCAATTCAACCCTCTCTGTTCCACTAGATACAACGGGCAGTGGACCAGGTCACTCGCCTCTGTGACTCAAGACTGCTGAACATGTTTTCCTGATTGACTTAGAGAAGACTTATGGTCCAAGCTGTCTGGATCCTGAATAAGCCCCAAGTTGTTAGAAACAACCCAGCTTCCAACTTAAAAATAAAACTAGAGAGTTTGGCATGAAGACAGAAAAAATATTTAACATTTTTGCAAAGACAGGTGAACAAAGTACACACAAGTACAGTAGACACACTTAAGCAGAAACTCATTTCACAATTATACCCTACTCCCGGCTGGTTGTGCCCTCCTACTTTTCCCCATTGGATAGGTACTCCCGAGTGTGCAGCGTATCAAAGCCCCCTAGGAAATCCTGCCTTAGTGTACATCTCCCACTACTCTAATTCTATCTCTCCCAGCCCTTCTTTGCAATTTTCCTTTTTTGGATATGCCCATATGTTGCCTTGAGGCTTCTTTTGACTCATTCCTTCCTGTCAGCCAGGTGATAATGAGGCCGACTTAGGTTTCTGTTTAATTAATCTTATCAGAGCCATCAACAAGGCATTAGGCTGGGTCAACCTTCAACAAGTTGTTTGGGAAAAGGATGTGCCTTCAAACTATTTGGGAGGAGGATGTGTGCCTCTCAGTCGATCCCATCAAGGTTATAAACTTCTTTTAGGAAAACAGATCTTTGGAGAAAAATGGAGAAAAAGAGAAAAATATATTTTATTTCCCACATTGTGATGTAAATTTAGAGTTGAAAGGGGGGGAGGCTAAACTGTAAATACAAACCGCTTTATTCTTTACTTATTCCTGCAAGAAAAGCTGTAGAAGGATTAAAATACCTTTGGCAAAAGTGTCTTGTGGTAGAACCGGTGGAATTTAAAAGTGAGCTTTCAGTTCTTTGAAACAATAGCAATTATATATAGTAATTGAATTTCACTGGTTTTATACATCTGGAAACAGAAAATTCTCTTTTTCTCCACTGCCTATTTAATCAAGTAGGTCTTTTCTAATTAAATCAAAAGTTTAAAAAGTCTTTAACTTCTTTAAGATAGCCAATTAAGTAACTAAATATTGCATCTTAAAATGCATGCATATATGATCAAAATGCTGAAAATGAAGCTATGAAGAGCAGGGGATTTCCTCTAACAACAAAGATTGTATCTGGAATGTGAACAAAATGCCCTGCTTATGTACAATCGCTTAGAATTTCAGTAAGAAATGGGACAAATTAAGGATATTCTTTAAAACTATTAACCTTTACAATAATGTAAATATACAAAGAAAGGAATCACCCAAATTTTTTTTAAAAAAAATGAAGAGATGGGTTACACAACACAGCAGAAATTCATTCAGATCTTCAACAACCATTTGTCCCTCTACTTTCACATATATTTCCGGCTATACTATAAATGCTTAATAGCATCAATCTGCAATATACAATTGACCATATTTTTTTATCTGCCCCATCATTAGACAAAGCTGAAACCACATGCTGGCATAGAGATCCTTCCAACAACATCATGGTTTGTTCAGGGAATGTGACTGTTCTGTACATTTATCCTTATAGGTTGGGGTTAGCCCATAAAATTTGATAAGTTCTTCTTATATTGGATTCCTAGGAGACCAAATCCCTAGATAATACTGGAGAATTTGGGTGAAGTCCAGGTTGCAAGAGGTGAGTTCTAATGCTACTTGGGGAACTAAACATAATTAAGTCACTGAATTTGTGGCCTTTTTAAAGGACAGAGGTATGAAAACACTGCTCATCTGACAATAACCATGTAAATGCCTTACCATTTCAGCTGACCTAATTATCTGAAGTTTGGAAAGCAGTGAATCAATGCCCTTTTAAAAGCAGCAATCCAAGGGGAACTCAGGAAATAGTAGTCAATTAGTTTAACATATCCTGAGAAAATTGGTAGAAAGCCTACAATGAATTTTTAAGCATTAGCAACTCCTTCTTCAAAGAAAATTCCATCTCAGTGATCTTTCTTGAAGATATTTGAAAGTGTCAACATTTCTGATCTCACCAGCAGAAAATTGTCATCAGCAACAACTTGAAAGGCACAAGGAAGGGCTATACAAATGATTGAGGAGTTAAAGCAACTATGAAAAAGCCTAAAGTATTTGGAACTTTTAAGGCTTTTTGAGGAAGAAGTAGCAAATAGAAATTATTATATGAAGTGCAACTAATTAGAACTGAGGGTAATTGTATATTAGATCTAGAGTTAATAGAGAAGTAAGGCACTTCTTCCATGCTAATTAGGGATATCAGTCAAATTTTATATCTCAAGAGGTTCTGAGGGTCATGACTGCAAATATTGACGAATGCTGCTTTAGATGATAAGCTCCATTATATACGGTGCAAACGTTCATCAGGATAACCATGCAAGAAGTATACTGAATATCGTTTTCATACAACACGGATAGATCAGCCAGTTTGTTTTACAGATTTGGTTGTTCTCCCTGAAATTTGGGCAGCCATTTAAAAATGATAAATGAATGAACAAATATTGTATTTGTATTCTGTTACTTCAGTTTTTCACCGGTGATTTGTTTCTTCCCTTATCTTTTTTGCATCTTGCCTCCAATTGCTCCTTCTCTGAGGTTAATCTATAGATTTATAGCAAGAAGCAGCCAGGGTACTAACACCTCTCCTTCTGCTTTCAGTGGCCCCAAGAGATGGATGGAGAAGCTTCAAAAAAATGAAATGTAGATGGTATGACAGGAAAATGAGTCATAAATATTGAAATAGGTTTGTTAGAATTCTCTATAGAACCATAAGGGACTTAGCAGAAGAATCTCCTGTTCCATTACTTTCACATTCTTTCAGGAGTATGAAAAGCAAGCATGTATAAATCAAGGGAATTTTTACATTTTTAATTATTCCAAAACTTTCAAAAAAATGCTTCATTTTTCTAGCTCTATGATCTCCTGCATCAAACAGGATGATCTATCTGTCCTGTATTATGGAAATTTTTACACACTAAATTCAAATATGTGCACTCTGAGATTCTGTAATCTCTTCGAAATCTAATCCTGGGGTCAGCTCTTTTTTCCAGTAGTGCAATATTAAAGCACAAAAATAAATGATCTAAACAAATGACTAAATTATCATGCAGAAATATGGAGAGGCTTCAAGTTAACATATTTCAATTATTTCAGTTTTTATATAACAATAAACAAATGAATATAAAGGATAATTGATTTGATTGCTCATGAAGAGTGGATCTTTGGAAAAATGGATAAAGAACAGACAAAAAAAGTAAAGGAAATTAGAGTAAATGCAGAATGCTTGCAGGAAGTGACAGTATAAGTTTGAATGAAAAATGATTAGAGGACATTAATCTCTCCATAGAATGAATCAAAAAGAAAATCTAATTAAAGGGGATATGGAAGTGGCTTTGAGCAAATGGAAAAGAATTGCATTACAAAGTGCCACGGAAGTGTATAGAGTTATGCTACTGGGATGTATAAAAAATAAAGTTTTTGTGGATAAGGAAAAATGAATATAAGATAACCTTGCAAAAATGGGGATGAATAAATTTACATGTTTCAAGAAAAAAGATGAAAAGGTATGCATTTGGAGTTGTGGGTTGGTTACAGAATGCAGTTAGGATTATATAGGTTGGAAATAAAGTACGTGTGATGATAAATAGAATACTTAAAAACTGATCCAGTGTAAGAGTTCAAAGTTGCAAAGAAGTCAATCAGCCTTATAAATTTAAATAAGATAATGCATATATGGATACATGTATAAGAAATGTTTGTTATCATAGGTCAGCTATGTTGGTTGGGAATATGAATGTGTATGTGCGTGTTGTTGTTGTTAGCTGAGAACCTAAATGATGTGCAGTAAATAGACTATATGATGCATTGTGTAACATGTTTTTGAAAATTAATGTATTGCATTATAATTCTGTTTTACAGAGAAAATGGAACAATTTCATGTTATACACATATGTATAATTTAATTGTGTTTTACAAGGAAAATCAAGCAAACAATTTCAAGTTATACATAATTGTGTATAATTCTAATTGTGTGTTTTATAAGGGAAATAGAGTGAATAAAGTGGTAAAAAAACACTACTAATAACTGAATTGTATAACTTTGTAAAATGTGTATAATAAGATCTAGAAAATAAAGAAATTATGAGATGCACAATTTCTGTTAGAAAGGTGGTGAGTGTATGTGGTCTATTGTGAAGAATGAACGTTAAAAGAAGTGGAAATGTTTGTGTATAAAAGCTTTTTCTGCCTATTTATTGCATGGAAGTAAGTGTTGGATATGTCAGAAAGAGTGTGAATTTAAGAAATATATGTGATAAAAAGAGAAAAGCTAGGCTAAAGAATAAATAGATATTTAATTAATGTGGTTGAATATAAAAATATGTGACCACTCTAAAACTATAGGTATCCTCATTGGGACACAAGGAAAGAAAATAATAAAACTTGTGCCATTACATCCTTATTAAAAAACCATGACTTCTATACTTTTGTATAGGTCAGGACAAAAACATCTGGACAAAGGGTAGGATTTCTTTCATGACTTCATAAGGTGCTCATTTTCATTTTGAAACAATTTTATTTTGCTATAGAAGCTAACATATGGAAGTAATAGACTAATATGTTGGGTCATATAGAGAGAAAGAGCAAGGAACAAGTCGCAAAAAAAATATATGAAGGAATGTATAAAACAAGGGTATGGTGGCTGAGCAGTTAAGATGCTGGGCTTGTCGGCCAGAAGGTTGGCAGCCTGGCAGTTCAAGATCTAAGCACTGCTGTGTAGCGGGCTGAGCTCCTGTTACTTGCCTCAGCTCCTGCCAACCTAGCAGTTTGAAAGTATGTAAAACCGCAAGTAGATACATCGGAACTACCTAATTTAGGTGGGAAAGGTAACAGTGTTCCATATGCCTTGGCTACATTATTGCAGAAACATCTTCAGACAAACACTGACTCCCTCAGATGTG
>JANHZU010005066.1:20765-33518 GCA_032468055.1 Acrochordus granulatus | reverse complement strand
TTGTTGCATGACTGAATGCAGTAGCAGAGGCAAGTGTTCATCTTGGAAACCTCAAGATTCTGCTTTGACTCAAGCAGTAGGGTCAAAACGGGGGTCCGCGATTCTTATCTTTCTCCCCTTATGTTCCCCCCTTTCAGACATGCTAACGCTGGAATTGGAGGAAGAGACAGATGGATCTTTTCTCTCTGGTAAAGCGACATGAACCTTTCTTTAAGTCTTTTTTTTGTCCTGGTTACGCTGATGTAGGCAGGGGAGGAAGCGAAAATTGCAGCGTTCCCCGAAAGACGTGTTTCTCTATCCCGAGGCAAGGCGGATCCAGTTCCAAGCTCCAGATCCAGGTCTTTGTTTTGGTGTAAATCGGAATCGTCTGGACTTAAGTCATCTCTGTTACTCCAGATACGGCGTAGATGAAGGGTCGACACATCTTTTTTATGCTGTGAATGTTGTTGAGAATCTGGGCAAATTTCAGATGTATTTCAAAAATTGAAATACATCGAAAAACGTATTTCAGTGCGCAGACACGGACTGTGTTCCGAAGAAGACCAAGTGCCGTTATCAAAATATTGAAGAATAAATATGGAACTATAACGTATATATTATTCATTAATTCAAGAACAAAACAGTACCCCTTTTTATAGGATTATAATTAATTTATGACTATTTTATTGAATTAATGGAGTAATTCTATCTTTAGAGTGCAATGATTTTCAACTGTGAGGTTGATTGGAATTAACAAACATTTTTGGAGACCAGAACCCATTAATCCCTTTGTTGCGTACCTACATTATCAAATGAAAAGCTAACTTTCAGCCAGAGGTAGCGAAAAATAAAATTGTAATTTTTTCCCCATCCAAATTCACAGATTCCCTGAAATGTAAGAACCCCTGGCTTAGATGAATATCCGTAAAATGTTGGGTTCTTAGCACAACTAGCCATGAACGCAAAGTGAATAATGCCAAACTGGTCATTCTCCAGGGGCTTCCTCCTTTTTAGGAAATGTCAAAGGTTGCTGTTTAAGTTAGACAGCTCATCAGTGTCATCCACCCCCTCCCCATAGAAAATCCACGTGGCTGGGGAATTCTGGGAGTTGAAGTCCACTCATGTTAAAGCTGCCAAGGTTGTTTTAACCTGTGGAAGGTTGAGGATGGGGTTTTCATTAATTTTCATCTCCTGTTAGATCTTTGCTTTTGTGATTTCTTTTCCTCCTGTTAATACCTCTCCCCCCTTCAATTTTGGAATATCTGAAACTTGGGGGTTTTGTCTCTTCTACCTCTGTGTTGCAATGAAATGCTCTTGGGTGGATGAGCTCAAAGTAAACAGAGGGATGAACGGGACGAATTTCTGAAGAATATTTTCTCCTTTTTCCTTAGGACTAGAAAAGTCAGCGTGGTACTCTTCCTTTTTCTATTCTTGCAGAAGGACCGAGGGGGAGCTCGCTGTGACCAAACTGGCTCAGGTGAGGGCATTCCAGGTGGCAAATGGGAGGAGCCATGATCGCAAAGAATGGATCTTGGGATGGCCAGCAGGTCTTCCAGAGTGGTGTTCCTTAAAAGGGGCCCCATGAATCCTGGGGGGCCTCTCAGCGTTCTGCAAAATCAAAATTATTTGCCAGTCTGTGTTAAAAAACATTAAAATCCCATCAAATAATTGTGAGAAACAGTAGTGGCAGTGAATGTGTCTGTTTTAATTTTTAATATGATGAATATGGATAAGTATCACCCATACAGACAAAAGCTGTCTTGGGGTCCTCATAATTTTTAAAAGTGAGAAGGGGTCTTGAGAGAGAAAAGTTTAAGAACTTTTCATTGTTCTAGTAGAGGAATTAACCCCAACGGAAAAGATTTTCCCCCCGAGAAATATTAATAGTGCACTGATTTTGGAGCCGATATGCTAACGGTCAATAGCTTAGCAGTATTTTCTTACAGAAGATCTTTAAAAAGAAACACACTTGTTTTATAGTTCCCAATTGTGAAAAGAAAGAACAAGGGAGGATATTATGGATTCTAGTCTGAGTTTTGGAAAATCCCAGTCGATTCAGGTCCATTGGTGGCCAGGTATTGATGTTGGATTTGACTAGCTGCACTCCTTGGAGGGTGGGATTTTTATTGGGCGATGTCCCCCTGGGGTCCTTGGTGCTGTCACCCTCTTGGGACTGCTTTGGGAGGGAGCGACTTCCAGGTGCTAAGAGTTTCCAAAGTGTACCAGCACCTGGAGTGACAACTACAGAGGAGGGCTAGAATGAGGAAGATGGTGGGCACGGTGTGATCCAAGCCCTGCCCTCTTTAGACGTATGTCAGGTCACTCGACTGTCCAAAAGGGATACGGTTTGGATCACAACCCCAAGCCTGCCATCCTGGTGATGTTGGTACCATCCCTGCTCTCTCCTGCACACATTGCATGGAGATGTCCTGAGCTTGTTAGAAACAGAA
This sequence comes from Acrochordus granulatus, assembly GCA_032468055.1. NCBI lineage: Eukaryota > Metazoa > Chordata > Lepidosauria > Squamata > Acrochordidae > Acrochordus > Acrochordus granulatus. The sequence continues at coordinate 31,089 of JANHZU010005066.1, read as the reverse complement.
AGGGCCTTCAGACTTGGCCCTACCATTAGATGAAATGAAGAATGAATGGAATTGGACCAAGCCACCGTGTTTGAAGCAGCTTCAAAGCTTTATTGAGCTTTAGGTGGGCTCTTCTTCTCTGGAGCAGGTTGTTGGTCACGTCCTCAAAATAGTTCATTGGAAGGTTACCATGGAGGTGTTGGCATAACTGCCAGGCCTCTTTCCAAGGAACCCCTCAAAATTTTACTCATTGGCTCCTGGCTGGGAGGGAGTGAGAGGAACAGCCAGGAGGCTCAGGAAGCTGGTTTTCTAGGCTGCTCCCGTGGCCTCTAAGAACTGCTTTCTTCCCACTGTTACCTGCAGTGGGAATCACGAAGCAAAAAATAAATGCCTCTCCCTTCTCCTGGGCTTCGATTCTTCCCACAACTGTTTTTCACTTTAAAAAAATGCTTGTCTGAGCTTGCACATGTGAGGCTCAGAGCACAGCCCTGGAGTGGTAAACCAAAATCACTGCATCACTTGGTCCTTCAAAGATGTCTGCAACGTGAGGACCCAGCCAAAGAACAGGCCGGGGACAAAGCACGCCTGACCCAAAGAGAGACCAGAAGGTGGCCCAGGAAAACTGACAGCCCCAAAGAAGAGGAGAACCCCCTCTTTATTTCCACCATTCTCCAGCTGCATCATAAAATATCCCTCGGAGGGTTGAAGCCACAAGATCACTGGGGCCACCTCGCACTGTTTTGTCTTCTAAGTACACTTCCATGGCGATCTTCAGTGCAGCTCCGACATCTCTGTTCTACTTGTTGCCCTCCAAGTTGCCTTTCTTTGATTTTGAGTTGCTGTTGGGCAACTTAAAGAGCAAAAGATGAGGTGGCTGGAATTGCAGAGGGTTTATGAATGGGCCTTTTCCTATTTCCAGGAAGCCCTGATGCCCCCGCCTGCCTGAACGTCGAGCTCTCTCGTTGATGTCCTTGGCAGAAATGTCCTGCCAGTGAACCTGGGCACAGAGCGAGTGCTTCAGTTTGGTTGGCCACCTCTCTGGGTCCACTGAATGGAGCAGATGCTGCTTTGACTTCAACAGAATTAAATTGCTGAATAAACTTCCGATTGTTTCAGAAGCCTGTTTCCTTTGAGGAGGTCGCTGTACAGTTCTCCAAGGGAGAATGGTCTCTCTTGGACCCCAGTCAGAGAGTCTTGTACAGAGAAGTGATGCAGGAGAATTACGAAAATGTGACCTCTCTCGGTAAGGATCTCTGCGTTTTGGTTCTTTTTTTCCTAGTGGCACCTTGCAGATGTGTTGGGTTATCACTCCTTTCTCAGCCATCCAAGTCCGGGAATGATGGGGTTTATTTAATTAATTCAACACACTTGTTTCTTTTCCCCCCATAACACATAATCCCTGTTTCTGAATTTTTTAATTGACTTAGACTGTTCTCTCTTTCCAGACAGAGCTAAGTCCCAAAGATATCTTCAGGGATACATACAAGAAAGTCTTACTATGGAGACCTCTTGTAAAAAAAAGGTCCATGTTCATGAGCCATTTTGCAATTATGTTTAATTAGTAAAAATAACATTCTAAATCTTACTTCTCCTATCCTGTTGTGCAAGTTATATCCCATCAGAAAGCTAATCAGTGAGCAATATCCTCAAGACATTTATTCCTATTTTATTTTGTATTTGGGTTGCTGTTACATTGTTGTTGCTGTTTTTATGCAGAGAAATATAGCAATATGCTTAAATAAAACAACATAGATTTTATTTTCTTGGATTTTATTTCTTTACTAGTTTTTCCACTCAACAGTTTGGGTCCAAACTCCTGGGTGGAAGGAGAAGATGAGGCTGTTTTGGGTCTACGCTCTCAACTTTCTGAGAAGGGGGCCAATCAGGATATGACCATTACAGGTGGGAAAAATGAAGTTGTGAGTCAGGTGGGAAAAATGAAGTTGTGAGTCAGTGTTAGCACTGGCTTAAGGTCGACTGCTACATCTGCAATGGTTTGAATGGGAAATGAGGAGAACTAGCAATTGAACTGACAGCTGACAAAGCATGCTTTCCACTGTTCTAGTTTGCTCTCTTTAAAGAGATGTGGTAATATGATAAAATATTTTATTCAATCTAAGGGAAGTAGCTTTGTGGTCTGCAAAATTTTGGACTACAATTTCCATCTGCCTCAGCAAGCAGAAACTATCCCTTGTCAATGAGGTTTTGAATCTTGAGTCATCCAAAAATGACATTACAAATCCTTGCCCTATTAAAGACCATAATATTTGTTTCTAGTTTTTGCTCTGAAATGGCATTGTGTGAATGAGCTGATCACTTTTATCTAGTGTAAGAAATCTGGATGTCCCGGGAATCTTGGGGCATAACCAAAGGGCTGAACTTAGTCGCAAGAGTTATTTTTCCATTGTTTATTGTAGCACTTGGGGAACAGGAGAAGAGCAAGGAGGAGAAGGAGAGAAAGGAGAAAGAAGAGAAGGAGAGGGAAGAGAAGAAGAAGAAGGAAGAGAAGGAGGAGAAAGAGAAGAAGGAGAAGGAAGAGAAAAGGAAGAAGAAGGAAGAGAAGGAGAGGAAGGAGAAGGAAGAGAAAGAGAAGGAAGAGAAAAAGAAGAAGGAAGAGAAGGAGGAGAAGGAGAAGGAAAAACATCTCCAGCCAGAAAATTTTGAAGAAACTGTAGCTCAAGACACTTTGAGAAAAGAAAAACAGCATCATGTTGAGAGGCGTGCGTCTTGTCATCAACGCAAATCTGAAAGGCAAAAGGAAGCTGGGCAAAAGACCAAAGAAGAAAAATCAATTCTTTCTCCCGTTGACCGTCAAAATATCGACAAAGTCCTTCTTCAACCGGGAACCAGCAAAGGAAGGAAACAAAAGACATGTCCCAAGTGTGGGAAAGTATTTAACCAGAGTATCCTCTATCTGAAACACAAGCAGATGCACCAAAGGACCGTCCCGTATCAGTGTACGGACTGTGGGAAGATTTTCAGCCAGCACTCCCATCTTAGCAAACACAGGAATTCGCACAAAAAGGACAAGCGGTTCAAGTGCTCCGACTGCGGGAAAACCTTTCATCGGAGCTCCCACCTCTCTTCACATCGACGGACCCACACTGGGATCAAGTCCTTCGCGTGTTCAGATTGTGGGAAAAATTTCTCCCGGGGGCCTGACCTTCGGAGACACCAAAAATCCCACACCGGAGAAAAATTGCACAAGTGTTTGGACTGCGGGAAGAGCTTTGGCTTGTACTCGACGCTGATCAAACACGAAAGGATTCACACGGGAGAGAAGCCGTACAAATGCTCCAGCTGCGCGAAAGGGTTCTCGCAGAGGTCTCACCTCATTGTGCACAAGAGAATCCACGCGGAGGACAGACCCTTCAAATGCTTGCTGTGTGGCGCCGGCTTCATTCAGAAAGCACACTTGATTTCACACCAGAGGACCCACACGGGAGAAAAACCCTTTCCCTGCCACTATTGTGGCAGGAGCTTTAAGCGCAACTCCACCCGCGTGAAACACGAGAAGCGGCACGAGAAGAAAGGCTTGGGCGCTTCGCTTCCTCTCAGCCCTTCCCCACCGTGTGGTCGTGGAGAACCGACGTGGAAGTTAAGGTGCAGGAATGTCCAGAGAGTGGGGAAGGCTGTCGCTTAATTTCTCAGCCAAAAAACAGAAGGAAAGGAGGACAGAGACGTGGCCCTGGAACATCTTGGAGGGGATTTCCCGGTTCATTTTGGGAAACTCGAGAGGAGCGGCAACGTCTGGAAAAGCCGTGGTAGAGGAAGGGTGAGGGGGCTCACCTTTCTTCTCGCCTGGGGCCTTTCCTGGATTACAACGGAGCTGCTTCCTGACAAATTGCTTCAGGGGAAACGTCAAGGGACCCTTCCAGTCTCATCCCAGCTTTATAGGATTTAAGCGAGAAACATTATTTTGTGGGGAATGGATTAGATCTCCGTTCCGACCAGCCTATTTTGAAGCTCTCAGGATGATCTCCCAAATCATGTGGTGGGCCAGGAAGCCAATTCCTTAGAAATCTTCGTTGTATTTTTGACCAGCTCCCACATTTTTTTGCTGCTGGCCAATGATTCTTTGGGGCAATAGCAGGTGGGAGTCCCAAACATCTGGAAGGCATCAGGTTGCCTGTCCTGGGCCTGATGCCACATCTGCCCCGGAGCATGTTTCCGAATTACCTGCAGTGCCGGCTACTGAGGATGCTCGGGGGAACATGACATTTGTTAACACATTTTTCCCCCGAGCATGCTGGTGGTCTTCCCCTTTTTCTCAGGGTGCAGGTTTTGTTCTCACCAACTGAAACACAGAGGAAAATCAGTACAGGTAGTCCTCGACTAACGACCATTTGTTTAACAACAATTCAGAGTTACAATAGGCTCAGAAAAAGTGCTTTACAACCTCTCCCCACACTTAAACCATTATATTCCCCCACATGGTCACAATTTGAATGCTTGGCAACTGGCTTGTATTTATGACCGGTCGCAGTGTCCTGTAATCACATAATTGCGATTTGCAGCCTTACCAGCTGGTTTCCTACAAAAAAATGTCAATTGGAGAAGCTGGAATTGTTTAATGATTGTGTGATTTGCTTAACGGCTATGGTAACAAAAGTCCTAAAATCAGGTCCAGTCATGTGATGACTCACTTTATGACTGCACTGATGTATGACAGCCCGGTCACAGCTGTGGTCATAAGTTGAGGATTACCAATATAGGAAGCTGCCTTCCTATACAGGTAGTCCTCAGCTTATGACTATAATGAAATCTTCCCATTGGGATCGTAAGTCATGATGATTGTAAAGTGAATCATCCACATGACTGGCCTGATTTTGCTACTTTTTTCTGGCAGTTATTAAGCAAATCACCACGGAAATTAAGTGAACCCATTGTTCATTAGGGGGTGTTTTTGCCAAAAACTTTCCATATAAATAAAACCCTCTTAAATTACGGCCACGTGACTTCAGGATGCTGCAAACAGCCATAAATGCGGTCAGTTGTTGAGTGTTTGAAGTGCAGTCATGTGACTTGGAGGGGGGCTCAACTGTTGTAACTTTGAACAGTTGCTAAGCCCCTGGTCATAAGTGGAGGACTACCTATATTGCTAACCACTGTCGATTTCATACACCAGACTAAATCAGGATTGGGTAACTTGCAATCTTAAGGTACGTAGGAGGGTTGGGAGGGGGTCAGACAATGAAAACGGTGTCACACTGACACGATGCGAGCTGTACCCCTTTCATACACACGTTGTGAGTCTGCATGCATGTGCGAAAGGGGCAGAGCTGTATTCCACAGGTGCAGTGCTGCTTTCGACTTTTTGGCCTTGCGTGGACCGCCCAAGTGATTTTTGGCCTTTGGTCATCTCTACATTAAGCCATCATTGGGTTTGGTTCGGTTTCGAAGTTATTTCCTTCAGCTCGGCTTGGGGTGACATGGGAACTCGGCCACTTTGATCTTGTTTACTGTGTTGGGGGAATCCCATGAATTTACAGCATTACAGCGGTATCGTTTCTGAACATAGTACCGTACATGTCTTCTTTTGCTAGATTTTTCAGGTGGACCATTTTTCTAGAAGAATGTTTAGACTTCAGAAATGACAGCAACTTCATTCCAGTGCCCTTTTATATATTAACTTTTAACGGAAAAGACCTCAGAAATGTTGAAATTGCATAGCTAATTCTAAAGGACACCGAGGTTAGACCTCTGCTTGAATTCAGACTTTCTAAAATTTAAAGTTCAGGTGGAGCTTGCATATGAGATATGAAATGTTTACTACTCAGGGTTGAGGATTTATTAAAATGCCACTTTTCATCTAGCTTTCAATGAGGTGCCTACTTCTGAATGTGGCTGTCGCCTGTTTAGAATTGGAATACGAATGTAGCTTGAATTATAATCATTTTTATAGAGAGGTATAGTGTTATGTATGTTTTTTGAGTTGTGCAGTATTTTTTTATTAGCGTCTTTTAAAGTTGGGATCCTTGTTGTACCAGTTGGTTGCCTGTTGGCAATTAAATGAATTTATGCCTTGATCAAAGGCAGTAGATTTGAGGACGTGTATTGCTATATTACCTTGCTCCCATTTTCCTTTCTCAAATAAGTAGGGAATCATCTCATTGGAATAACAGAGTCCTCGGGACCTCTCATATATCGCAGCTACTGTGTTGTGCTCCAAAGAACACATCAGAAATGTCTTCACACCCCCAATAATACCTGAATGTCCCGTACAAGTAGTCCTCAACTTATGGCCATTCATTTACCAACCATTTGAACCAGGTCTCATTTAGCAACCACACTGCTTAATGACAGATATTCCAGTTTTTATAGTGGTTGTAGGTTGAGGAGTACCTGTATCCACTGTAAAATAATTCTTCCCTTGTTGGGATCTCCTTTTAATGCAGACACGCTCTTAAACCATCTTTCATCCGCCTTCAGTATGAGACCTGGGAGGGTCTTATTGTTGGCTTTCCTGAATGCAAGTGGTCAGGGACTCATTGTAGCCTGCTGGTTTTGGAAAATAAAACCATTATTGGATCCTCTCCAGCTGTTGGTGTTTATTGAGTGAGTTTATTCATCCATTAGACTTTTATTTCCCAGCCATCTAGCAGATTCTCAGCGGCTTCGAAAAACGACAGAGAGCCAGCGAAGAGCAAAAATGCAGAGGCAAAGGAGGACTCAGAAGCGTTCCGCAGACAACGCCGTCACATCTCTCCCCCGCCACATCGCTGAGCCAGTGCTGGCCAAGAGTCCAGCTGAATGCCAAACTCTCCAAGAACTTGTGTTTTATCCCCTCGTAGACTTTTTGCGTGCAACAGAAGCGCGTGAAGTTACCACTTTTGTTTTTGGTGATTAGGGCTGATAGCGAGAGAGCGCGAGCGAGCGTTTTCTGTATCCGTAGAGTAAGAGATGACTCTATTTGTATTTGCTGCAAAGAAAATCGAAAGCTCCCTCTGCTTTTATCTTTTCTTTTGGCACTTTCGCCTTCTTCCTCCCTTTCTCCTCTTTATTTTGGATTAGTAGTGTTTTTTATCTTGTTTTTAACGATGACAAAATGTTTTAAAATGCAACGTATTTGAAACATCTGCTCTACGCCCTCAACCGGGCCGATGCTTCTTGACAAAAGATGCCCTTCACCATCTCATTGTCTTCTCTTTTCCTGGGCACGGAGGACCCTTCGCTGCTTCGCCGCTTCAGTGGAGCCCACCAGAAAAACAGCCGTCCCCTTGTTACGAGGCCGCTGGCATTTTGATGCGGCTTGCTTGCCTGGCGTCCGGAAGAACTTGATGCCCTCTTACGTAGTTGAATTCCACTGACATCTGAAAACTCCTCAGGGAATTGTGACAGTGTCTCGGGGAGTTCCTACGCACGGTGCCTGGACACCCATGGCTAGATCTGGGACTTGCCCATATTCGAATGGGAGACCGTTGCACACGTGCCCCCGGGGTTGGCTCAGGGTCACTCACGCGCACACTCGCGTCCCCGGACAACCGCCACAGTCCCATCGCTTCCAACCAAACACTGAGGCACGACTGGTTCTTTGAAAGTTTTAATTTTTTTTAACTTCCTAATTATTATTTGTTGTGTTGCAAGCCGCCGAGAGTTGTTTTTGAATTTAGCGGGATATAAATTTAATAAATAAAATACACGGAGACCAGTGAATTTAAAATAATGACAAAACTTGACTGGTTACAAGATACATATTTAATATATATACTATATTCTATATATAGTATATATATAATATATTCTATGTATAATATATTTGCTCCTTGCTCTCACACATGCGCCCCTGCACACTTGCCCACGTCTTCCCCAACTGGGCTGCAGGCGCTGGCAGAGACAGGAGCCAACCATCAAGTCTCGATCCAAAGGCGACTCGTGGCCGGGTCTCAGGACCCCTTCTATCCCCCAAAATCCTTGCTTTGATGACGGGATCCGGGGAGAGGTTCCCCACGTGCTCAGGCGCAAATTCTTCGTTTCCGTTTAGTGACATTTTTCCTTTCTTTCCTGAAGGACTTGCTTCCTTCTCGTCCACGCTGCATCCGTGCCGGCTTCATCTTTCAGGTGTGGCAGCTTCAGCCCAGTCTCGGAAGACCCCCGGGAAAGTCCAAGGCTGCACGCTAAACAAAGACAATTATTCCAGGAGAAGGCATGGATAGCCCTCAACTTACAACCACCATCTAGACTTGGAACTTCTGTCCCTAAGCAGTGCAATTCAGCGAGCCGCACCTGATTTTACGTCCCGTTTCGCTGCAGCTTTTAAGCGAATCTGGCTTTTCCCGTTCTTGGAATTAACAGAGTTCTGGCTTATTGGAAGCTCCCCCGGAAAGGCACAAATGGCAGTTCTATTTCTGTCTTCATTGACTTTATATGCCGCCCGTCTTGCGGCTTGAGGTGATCTCGTGGCCTGGGGTGCTGCAACTGCTGTAAATCCTTGCCAGTTGCCAAAGGGGATCCTCGCCGTTGGAAGTCCACCCGTCTGAAAGTTGCCAAAGTTGAGAAACTGATCCTAAAGCAAGAGCTGAAAACGCCCCAGGAGCCAGGCTGTAAAAGTCAAGAAAGCCCTGCTGGATCAAACCGGCCCAGTCCCCCGTTTCCTACAAGAGCAAACCAGTCCCATTGGGAAGCCCTCCGGAAGACGAAGACTTGCCCTTCTGACCTGGAGGAAACTGCATGCTGTAGGGCGGGTGGCTGCGTCTTTATTACGTGCCATCAAGCCAATGTTGACTCTTAAGAGCCCACAGAGAGAGAGCTTTCCCTAACCATCTTTGTGGGTGGTTCCAAATTGGGTGGGAGCACTAAGTAAACTTTGATCTTGGAGAAACGGACTAAAAGTCATAGAATCCTCGGGTGGGGAGGTATTTATGATTTATTAAGAACATTCCTGGCTGCCCAACTCACTCATGGTGACTCTGGGTGGCTTACAGAAAGAAAACTCCAAATGCAAAACCCAACAAACCTCTCCCCTTCTGACCGCAATCAAACAAACATTTGATAGGGTCCAAATCCCTGGCAAAACATGTCTTCGGGGCCTTTCAGAAGAGTATCAAGGAGCAGCCAAAGTTATCTCCACTGGGATGATGTTCTCCACCACGGGGAAGGTCCTTCTTGGTTCCACTAGATGGACCTCCTTAAGAGAGGGGACCTGTAAGAAACTCTGCCTTCCCTGCTCTGGTGGGTTGGGCAAATATAACTGGGAAAAGACAGTCCTTCAAATAACCTGGTCCCAAGCCATGTCTGGGAGGTCTTCGAGATCAACCTTCTGCCCAGGGCAAGAATCCTCCAGCCACCCCAGACAAATGGCTGCCCGACCTTTGCTTGAAAATCTCCAGGGATGGAGACCCCATGGATCCAGGGGACCGCAATGAGAATCAGGAAATTCCTTCTTATTTTGAGCTTGAGGTGGTCCAGCAGTTAAGATGCTTGATGGCTGGACGGTGGTTGAGACCCTGGTGCTGCGTGAAGGGGTGAGCTCCCATTACTTGCCCCAGCTCCTGCCAAGCAAGCAGTTTGAAAGCATGTAAAAATGCAAGTAAATGGGTCCCATTTACTTTGGTGGGAAGGTAACAGCGCTCCATGCGCCTTGGCGTGTAGTCATGCCGGCCGCTTGAACATGGAAGAGTCCTTGGACAAGTGCTGGATCTTTGGCGGTGAAACGGAGGTGAGCACCGGCCCCATGACTGGCAGGGGGAACCTTTACCTTTAACTCCTTCTGCAAACCTGTTGGCTCGTGTCCGACTCTGGGGTCACCCCTGAAAATAAACCCACTCCTCTTCCTCGGGACGATGCCAATCATTCTCTCTCCCGTTAGCCATTTCTGGTGGCAGAACTAAATTTAAGAGACCCGTGCAGAATGCTTTACTTAGGACACCTTTCGGATCCATGCTTTATATGTAAATATAAAAATTTAAATGAAATATTAATTTTATTTATACAAATATATGATTCATATTTGATATATTTATTAAACTTAGAAATAATTTCAAATAAAATAAAGTGTATTGACAAAATTCATAAAATAGATACATTTAATAAATATGTACGTCATACACATCATTTTATTTTTTGTTTTATTTTTTTTAAATGTTTTTAATTACTGTTTTTAGACTTGTTTTTGTTAGCCGCCGAGAGTCTCCGGCTTTCGGCGGCATATAAATTAAATAAATAAATAAAAATAAATAGCGTTTCTTATATCGATATAAAAAAATAGTTTAATCAATATAAATCATATCAACATAAACAAAATGTATTGATACCAATACATACGAAAATAGATACATTTAAAGAACATATTAACATCGAATTCACCCAAACATAAAATTTATTGATATCAGTAAATATGAAAATA
>JANHZU010005065.1:38572-55357 GCA_032468055.1 Acrochordus granulatus | reverse complement strand
GTGTGGGCTTGGGAAGACTCCGGGAGGCAGTGCAAGACAGGGGGGCCTGGCGTAATGCAGTCCATGGGGTCGCGAAGCGTCGGACACGACTGTGCGACTGAACAACAACAAAATCACCTTTGGTGGGAAAGTTAACACCATGCGCCTTGGCGTATAGTCATGCCAGTCACATGACCACGGAAGCATCTTCGGTCAAACGCTGGCTCCCTCAGCTGTGAATCAGAGATCAGCACCACCTCTAGAGTCAGCCACGACGGACAGGGGAAACCTTCACCTTTAATGGGCACAAAAGTCACTATCTATGGTCCACCTGGGATGACCACCTTATATAAATGATTTTTAAAAATTATTTTTAGGTTTTGCTGAATCCGTTCTGATTCCTGGAACCTCCTAGACATGTCCCTGCACTTTTCTTGGAAAGATTTTCGGAAGCGGTTTGCTTTGCCTTCTTCTGGCACTGAGAAAGAGAGACTGGCCCAAGATCATTCAGCTGGCTTTGTGCCTAAGGCAGGACTAGAACTCAGTTCCCTGGCTTCTAGCCTGGTGCCTTAACTACTCGACCAAACCAGCTCTCATATAGAAGACCTGGACTTGTAAAATAAAAGGAGTACAATATAAAGAATATGAATTAATAAAAAGGACGGAGAAAGTTAAAGTATAATAATTTTTAAAGGCAGAAAAGCAGATGGATTTTTTTTTTCTGATTAGGTCACCTTGATCTTCAGTTTTCAGAATCCAAAGGATGCCACTATAAAGGTGGAATATATTCAGAATTCTGCCCCTTTAAATAGAAATTAACCACGGTTTGTCCATTAGAACTGGAACTATAAAGAAAAGCTGGCAAAGCAGAAAATGTGAATTTTTCCACAAGTTTTGATCCAGAAGCTTATTTCAGGGTTTTTATGCCTTACTCGTTTTAATAATAGTTCTTGGTTTTGTTCTATGGTGGTCGTTATCAATTGCTATCCATTTCAGAATAATGTTGTGATTTACCGTTAGACGTTTGGATTGTATTATGACAACGATATTGCTGTTGTAGGGCAAGAAAAGAAATCATAGAATCCTAGGTTTGGAAGGGGCTTTGGAGGTCTTCAGATACAACCCCCTGCCTAAGGCAGGAGCCCTTATACCATCCCAGACAAATGGTTGTCCATCTTTTCTTGAAAACATCGAGCAGCGGAGCACCCACAACTCCAAGAGGCAAGCTGTTCCATTGCTTTATTCTTCTCACTGTCAGGAAGTTCCTCCTTATTCCCAGGTTGGACCTCCCTCTGATGATCTTCCACCCATTGCTTCTTGTCCTTGCTACGGAGAATAATCCACACCCTCTCCCCTGTGACAGCCTTCAAGTGTCGGAAAATTGCTCTCACGTCTCCCCTCGCTCTTCTCTTGGTCAGACTAAATCGCCTCCAGGCTCCTTATCGTGTTTGTTGCTCTTCTCTGCACTCTTTCTAGAGCCTCGGCATCTTTTCTGTATTGTGGTGACCTGAACTGGACACAGTATTCCAAATCTGGCCTCACTAGTGCAATGATATTGTCACTTCCCACGGCCCTGTGAGAATGTGCGGAAGTGAAATGCTGTTGAGAGGAGATCTTAGCACTTTGCTATGAGTGCCCTGTCAAACACGGAGCTGATGCTAACTTAGCTGAGCAGACTTGGACCCCGAGGTCACCAAATGCAACCCCTGCCCGATACAGGCATCTCCATTCAAAAGTGCCTTGAAGAAATGCTCATCTGCCTGAACACATCGTATGAAAGAGAACCTACCACTCTTCTAGGAAATTGGCTTTGTGGCTAAACCGCTCCTAGTGCCAGAAGTCTTTCCTAAGAGTCTCCCTTTTAAAAAAGACCCTGACCCCATGACCTTCTTTCAGGTGTCAACTTCATCTGCTCCAAGTTGACCACATCTTCCAGACATGAGATGCAGGCAGGCAAGAGCCATCTGGACTACAAACTAGCACGAAGCCCCTCAAGCAGTTTATGAGCTCCATTCACATGAGAGGTACTCCAGTCTCGTACCCACTGCAGTTTAAACCAAATGTTTCTTTCTCCCATTTTTTTCCCTACAGCTTAATGGACATCTTGCTTTGTACTTTTTTGGCAAAGCCATTGGTGGTGGACAAAATCAGTCTTTCTGACCTGGGGAATTTCATGGCACCATCCCAGGTTATCTGTGGAACCGTCTCCCCCCAATAAGACTAGCCCGTCCCACCCGGCCGGCAGAAGAGACAGGGTGCAGACACCATCGGTCAAGGGATTGCAGCTGGGGGGTCCAGGAAAAGAGTCTTTTCTGCCATGGCTCCTGTCCTTTGGAACACCATGCCCCCGAGGTGAGGTATGCTCCGAAGACACTTCCAGTAAAGTAAAAGGCCACTTCTAAAGCTATCCATGGGGTGCCAGCATGTTAACCATGTAAAGAATCTAAGATGGGCCTTCCTTCCTCTTGGAATGAAATTAATTCAGTTTTACTGGTTTAGTTATGTTGTTATATCCTGTGTTTGACTTTATAGGCTAAATAAAGATTTTCTGGAGTAAGGGAGTTTATAAGTCATAGACAGAGAGAGAGAGAGAGATTGGATGGATGGATGGATGGATGGATGGATGGATGGATGGATAATGAGATAAACAATAGATATAGATTATTTTATTATCATCTTTCTCCTTGATTCAAACATCTAAGGCAGCTAACAAGTCTATAATGTGAGATACAAAAACAAAAATTAATATAATTTGAAACCCAAGATCTATGAACTGTTAAAAACATTCATTTATCTGACTAGTAGGGCAGCAGAAAAAAGAATTAGATTTTTTTTATGACAGCATAACAAAATATGATGGTAAGCTGCAGCAAATACTCAGGCCTGGTTTACTAAGTCAACATATATCCATGAGCCTCTTTTCAATGTGTCACAAGTAAAAATATTAAGGGTAGTTCACTATAGTTCTTTATTATGTTTGAAGTAGGGAATTTTGGTTACTAAAATTGGGACAAACTAGGATCTATACCCAGAGTTTGAAGTTGGTCAAAAGCTGGTTTCTTCTAACTTTCATATCCCAGTTCAACATGCAAGAACCTGCTGTTATTTACACAGCTAGAGTTCAGTTCTGGTATCCACATACAAAAGAAAACAGGTAAAAGTCTGGATGGAACTCAGTGTAATAAATCATCATATAATATCTCCAAACTAGGATCTCAGTGTGAAAATTATTTGAGACAAGCTTTTTGCAAGACCTAATCCTTATTTAGCTCCCCATTTTATAGGAGTCCATGGGCAAGACAATTCAAGAAAGAAATCGCAAGTGAAAAATAAAAAGCTGAAAAAATGAAACAAAAAAGAACTAGCATCTCAGTTTTTAAAATACAGTTTTTCTTTCACTTGAGTTGTAATGGGCATTCGGAAAAGTGATTTGATTGAATGCAGGTATAAAAATACTTCACTTGGTTTTATTGGCACTATTAGCATGAGTCAGAAAGTGGAAGTTTGTGGGTCAAGCTAAGTTGTTCCAAAAACAACGTTTAAAAAATAAACGTTGAAAGGTAGATCAGAAGATGGTGCCGACCTATTAGCCAGGATTTTACTGGTCTGATAAGAAATGCAGTGTATTATAGTCTGCAATCTTGGTTCTAAAAATAATTGACATTTGTCTTTTTCTGTGTGATTCTGCCAAGTTTTATCCATATTTACCGTGGCTCAACTGGCACAATCTTATGTATCTGCAGCTGTGTTCAGACAACATGCTATATTTTAAACAAGTCATTTAAAAGCTTAATGGCTACGCTTATCCAGTTGCAGCTTGGTTAGTTTTAGCCTTTTTTGTGGATGTCCAAAACCCAGCCATTTTATAAATTTCTTTCACAATACTGTGCAAACCTGGAAAATGAATTAACTCAGCAAGTGTATTAAGTGTGGAAAAATAGAAAGTTAAGAGTTTTTTCTACTAATATCAGAACAAAAACTGATCCTGGCAATGATTCAAGAATGCAGCAGGTGATAAGTCAGTTTTTATCTATCTATCTATCTATCTATCTATCTATCTATCTATCTATCTATCTATCTATCTGTCTGTCTGTCTGTCTATCTATCATCTATCTGGGCTGCTGTATATAATGATGAAAAGCTGCTATAGCCTGGCCTGATTTTATCCCAAGAATCTGCTATTACGGAATTACGTGCCTCTGAATTCACTGGGTTTCCTTTTCAAATAAGTATTAATCCTCTCCTTCCTGTTTTTTTTATGCTTTCAAGTCAGGAGTGATACCTGGCAATTGCCTGCAGTATTCTTGACAAGGTTTCTCAGAAGTGATTTACCCTTACTTGCTTCATCCTAGGGCTGAGAGAAAGCAACTAAGCTTTAGATCACCCAGTTGTCTTTGTGCCCAAGACAAGACTAGAACTCACAGACTCCTGGTTTCTCATCTGATGCTTTTAGCTACTACGCCAAACTGGTTCTCCCTCATGCATTTACCTAACCCTTAAAAAATATATTTCTAAAGTGTGATCATTTTCCCATCTTGTAACGGTGAGTTCCACAAGCTAACTCATATGAAATCATGCAGGAATTATGATCACCTGAAGTCCTTTCCTTTCTCCATCATCATACGAGAGCATTGCTTTTGAACTTCAACAACATTCAGATGTGCAGACTTCAGTTCCCAGAATACCCCCAGACAGCACAGTGGTTCAGAAACATTTCATTAAAAGTGATCTCTCTTTCAGGAATTCCAGCAGCACAGTTTTTAGAAGGGGCAGGTTATCTGTCTTATTATTGTCTATGGCAAATAATAATTTAATTTAGATGTTCATAGCGTTTCTTTAAACAAATACTTATAGAAGCCTTTTTTCCTCTGTCTTCCTGTGACTCTCACTTTCGTACACTCAATACAAGAATAAGTTAAACCATTACAGGTTGTAGGACTCATTCGATTTGACTGGGAAGAACTACTAACTAATAATTTTCAACCTGGGAGTTCTATAAAGAGAGAGTTACTGTGATTCCTTCCCACTTCATTAAAAAATTATAGGAAGCACTCTGCCCCTCAAAACAGATTTAATTTAGAAAACAGATTCAATAAAAAATAAATTATAAATACAGTTTTGGATGGATTCACACAATTTGCAAGCTTAGACTAAAATGGGATGATTTGTTTAGCAATGTTATGTGAATTAAAACATGATGTGATCTATCACCTGCACCTGTTTGTTGGTGTAAAGCATCCTAAGGTAAAAGTATAGGTTTCCCCTTTTAGTTGTGTCCAACTCTAGGGGGTGGTGCTCATCTCCCTTTCCTAGCCGAAGTGCCAGTGTTGTCCGAAGATGCTTTGTGGTCATGTGGCTGGCATGACTATACACCGAGGCGCATGGAGCGCTGTTACCATCCCACCAATTAAGGCAGTCCCTATTTATCTATTGCATTTTGCATGCTTTTGAACTGCTAGGTTGGCAGGAGCTGGGGCAAACAACGGGAGCTCGCCCTGTTATGCAGTGCTTGAGTCTTGAACTCAGGATGCCAGCCTTTCAGCTGACAAGTCCAGCGTCCTAACCGCTAGACCACCCCACCCCCTAAGAAAGCATCCTACGTGAGCCCAACCACTGAATCTGTAACTCCGAGTTTCAATAACCAGCCACGGTCTCCTCAAATATACCCATACCTCAGTAGGTCTTCTGGTTTCCATTCTGCAGTGAGGTTGGACAAGCTCTCAGAAGCTGCCAAGGTGAACACTGATGCCATCCGCAGCGCCCAAGAAGAGCTATCCGAATATCGCCGGCAATCGCAGTCCAAAACAACGGAGCTGGAAACTCTCCGAGGCATGAAGGAATCATTGGAGAGGCAAAGGCTGGATATAGAAGATCGCCATCAATTGGATGTCCAGTCTTACCAGGTAACCTGGAATGAAAATGATTCACACACTGAAGTAGGCCAGCATGCCAAATTTGTTGGAATTGCAACACCAAGGTGGCCCACCTGGAAACTCCAGGTTGGAAACTCCGGGAGAGAGCTGGCTGAGAACCTTCTGCTCCAAGGCGCTCACTCTGGTGAATTCAGATCTTCCCATTTGGGCAAGTGAAGCATGCTTAGTGATACTCTTCCAAGACCTTCTAGGGAGAAAGCTGTAAGGCCTTCTGGCAGTATTTTTCAAGCATGGCAGTTTTAAGATGTGTGGACTTCAACTCCCAGAATTCCCCAGCCAGTATGAAAAACACTGACCTATGATAGCAAAACAGTCAGGAATCTGTGAGCACTTTTTCAGGCTAACAAATTATTTTCATAAGCTTCCATGAGTTGCAGCTCATTTTATCAGATGTCATGCTTTTTTCCAAAGGTGATAAGAAAAGCATTGTTGTCACTAGGGCTGGGAACGCATGGAAAATCATTCCAAGGGAAGAGTTTCAAACTTGCATAAAATTTGTGTACATCACATTTCTTTGCTGTTAATTAAAAGATTAGGTGGCCTTAAAAATCAAATGTATTAATTATTTAAAGCAGCCTCATCTTTTTAAAGGTTCTGCCTGGGGCTAAATAAAAGTGAGATTGCTTTTAAGAGTCAATTCTTTAAAGTTATTATGGTTTAAGGTTGAAGTACTGACCTTATGCTTTATCAAGTCAGTTCATTAAAGTTTCTATGTCATTAAAGGATGCAGTACTGACTTTATGCTTTATGGGGTCAGTTCATTAAAGTTACTGTGTCTTTAAAGGATGCAGTACTGACCTTTCATTATATAATAATAACAACAAAGAACTAAAAAGGGCAGCAACCAAAAGCAAATCTAAATGGGAGCACGGTCTTTGAAATATCAGTGGGGTGACAGCCTTCTGGATCTTGGGGGGAACCTCATTCTAGAGGGCAGCTACTGCAACAAAGAAGATGTACCTCCAGGTTCCTGCTGGATGGCATTGCAACAGAATTTTGCTTCCTTTAGGGAAGTAAAATGATTTTTGTTAACAAGGTGGTAGTTATTAGCTCTTCAAGATTGTCCAGATGAGAAGAAGCACTATGAATACTAGCTCTGCCTTTATGGCAAGGTTACAATAAGAGAACTTTGCAAGTCTGAAAGTATCTCTTACCTCCTTTCCTTTTAATCTCTGGAAAACTAGGGAAGGTTCCTTGGAAATGCTTCCCACACCTCTTTTCCTTCTGTGGGCTGAATTATATGTTTTGCATATCTAAGCTTCAGATCTTCCTCCAGGCTCCCAAGATTGTTCCCATAGACCATTGTAGTAATGTACATAAAACTGGCAGAAAGGACTAAGGCTCAGGTGGTGCAGTTCAAATTAACAGATCGATTGATCTGACAAGGTTGCAAGAATTTGCCCAACTGACTGTTGAACACCTGCACAGCTAAGATAAGATTCAACAGTCCCCAGGAGGAGTTGATTATCTGATGCTTGAGGACGCATGGAGATTCAAGACCAATTCCCCATTTCACCCCTAGCTCCACCCTTCCTCCTCCCACAAATATATATCAAAATGCTCTGGAAATTTAATCCAGCTGAAGTTGGATGAAGAACTGGTAATACAGGAGAAACTCATCCGATTTATCCTAGTCTCTGAGAACCTTCACCTTTCTGGGCTATAACCTCACATAAAGCCACTATTGGCATCTGGTGGACCTCTTAGGCTACCTACCCAGGGCCCTCTCAGATATGCTAGCTGTGGAGATCAGCACCCACACATGGGAGGTATCACTCTGGAGAAAGTTGTCTCCAGATCTGCATTGATCCGTTGCAAACTCCCCCCTCCTCCCATCAGGGGCGAGCGCTTGAAGAAGTTTACTTGATCTACCTTCTCTTCAGCTCTTAGAGAGGACGGGATGGATGTTGCATTATGTCACGTCCCCAAGTGTGAGGTTTTACACGGCTTCCTCTTCTCTGGGATGTGTATTTGTGTATATGGAATTTCTCTGTCTTTACACAGTGTGGTGTTTTCATTCACTTAAACCACCGAGTTGCCTACGACTTGCCGATGGTGTATAAAAAAGAAAGATGTCTTTCCAATTTTACAGATTTCAGAGGTCTAGTTTTATCCTATGGCTTGGGCCAGATATCATGGCTAAAAAGGATATTCAGGCAAGACATATGCCTGTTAAAAAAAATCAGACCTGGGAAACCCTGTAAGAAATCTGGCCCTTTGATATGAAATTGTACAGCATTTGAAAAAAATATAGTTGGCGCAACTGATGAGCAACATCTGTAGGTCAACAATAAGGAAACTAAAGGCTTCCAGATAATGCTGGGCTATAAATCCTCTATCAACTCCTGGAATGGATGGTTTCCCACAACATCTAGAAGGCCCCAAGATCTTCATAATTGTCGTAAGGGTCTACCATGTTGAATCACCTTTTCTAGTGCAAAAGTGATCCCAGCAGATGTTTCTTCCATAGGAGACGATCGCCCAGTTGGACAATGAACTGAGGAATACCAAGTGGGAAATGGCTGCACAGCTAAGAGAATACCAAGATCTGCTAAATGTCAAAATGGCTCTAGATATAGAGATAGCTGCGTACAGGTATGTGGGGTCTGATCAGAGAAAGATCCAAATGAGGAGAGCATGAACGGACTCCACCTGTGTCTTCGTTCTAACATTTCTTCCTGATTGACCCAGATACTTTTAGTTCATGACTCCATTCTTGCCCAAAGACTTGGCCATAGGATTTTTTAGCCCAATACTCTGGATTAAGAAAGAAAAAGAAAAATACTGTGATAATCTGGAATAGGAATTCCCTATTAGGATCCATTTATTTTGCTGTGAGGGTTATCCTTTCATTTTTTCCTGTGTTGCACATCTGCAGTAGCTTCTCCCATCTTCCTAAAAGACCCAAAAATTTGCCAATCTTCCAGCTGGCAGGTTGAGAAGTCTTAAGAACATCTGGTGTTTTATTGCTGCCTGTATTGCTTTAGCATCAGATGGAAGGACACAAAGTGCCAAGGTGCCACTTTGGAAAATCTAAGTTTGTCAGATGCCTTTGGATAACTAGATGGCTATTTTATAGCAACATGTGAAGCTAAATCTCTCCTTCACAGTAATGTTTTATCTCCTTTTCGTCGGAGCAGGTCAAGGTGCAGCAGGAACAGAATAAACTACTTGGAAATTTTTTCATGAGTTCTTTACACTCTTCTATTCCACCCCAAATTTTGAGAATTTCCTAGTCTAGAAACTATTTCATGCTTCCTTGCAGAGCATCATCTCGCCAGCCCAACATTCTCCTTGGCTTTGCTCACACAACATACTTAACTTGGTTACTGAATTAACCCATTTTCTGGGCTCATGTAATATATTGATTCACCCAACAGCCATGTTTGCACAAAACTCCAAGGCCCAAAAAAGTAATCAAGTTTAGCATGTTGTGTGAATACAGATAGTCCTCAACTGATGGCCACAATTGGGATCAGAATTTCCATTGCTAAGCAAAGAGGTTGTTAAATGAGTCACACCCAATTTTACGATCTTTTTATCATGGTTGTTAAACAAATCACTGCAGTCGTTAAGCAAATTAAGTGAATCATGCAGTCGTTAAGCCAATCTGGCTTCCCTCATTGACTTTGCTTTTTTCTTTTGGAAACAGGAAGCTGCTGGAAGGAGAGGAATGCCACTTTGGCAGTGGGATGGGCATTTTCCCTTTTCCTGAAATTCCCCTCAAAGGCCCTAGCATTCCCACTCATATCAAAGTCAAAAGCGAGGAGAAAATTAAAGTGGTGGAGAAGGCTGAAAAGGAGACTGTGATTGTAGAAGAGCAAACAGAGGAAGTGCAAGTGACTGAAGAAGTGACAGAGGAAGAAGTGGGTGAGAAGGAAGAGGAAAAGGAAGGAAAAGAGGAGAAAGAAGTGGAAGAGGAAGCAAAGGAGAAAAAAAAAGAGGAAGAAGAAACACCAGAGGAAAAAGGTGGTGGTGAAGAAGAAAGTGAAAAAGCAGGGACAGAAAAGAAATCTCCATCTGCAGAGAAAACCTCATTACCAGAAAAGAAGCCCACACTGAAGGACGAAGAGGCCAAATCTCCTGAGAAGGTTAAGTCTCCTGAAAAAGAGGAAGCCAAATCTCCAGCCAAAGTCATGTCTCCTACAAAAGAAGAGACTAAACCTCCATCCAAGGTGGTGTCACCAACCAAGGAACTGTTGAAAGTTCCAGGCACAAAACCAGTGGAGAGGGTAACTTCCCCTGTCAAAGAAGAAAGTAAATCTCCAGCAAAACCTGGATCTCCTGCCAAGGAAGAAAGCCGGACCCCAGAAAAGCTCAAATCTCCAACAAAGGAAGCAGAAAAACCTTCAGCCATAAAAATTCCAGAGAAGGCTGCCTCACCAACAAAAGAGGACCTCAAATCTCCAGAAAAGCTCAAGCTTTCTCCAAAAGAGGAAGCTAAATCTCCAGAGAAGGTCAAAACACCCACAAAAGAAAAGGCCAAATCTCCAGAAAAGGAGGCAGCACCCCAAAAGGAACCAAAACCAGCTAAGCCGGTGACAAAGGAAGAGAAGGCACCAGGGAAAGAGGAGGAAATGCCGGCCAAACCCACAGCAGAGAAGAAACCGAGCAAGAAAGAAGACGAGACCAAGCCAGAAATCCCAGCCAAGGATACCCCAAGACCAGAAGCCAAGGAAGAGATAAAGAAGACTGAAGACCAAGGTGAGAAGAAACGAAGCACCAAGGCAGAATCACCTACCCTTGATGGAAAAGATGCTGCTGCCAAGGCTGAGGAGAGCAAGGGGAAAGAGAAGGAGACCACCAAACCAACTCCAACACCCAAACCAGAACCAGAGAAAGGAACCAAGGACTCTGTGCCAAAATCTCCATCTGAGGAAGTGAAAGCTAAGACACCAAGCCCACCGGCCAAGAAGGAAGCTGAGAAGACTAAGGCTGAAGAGAAGAAAGAAGAACCAAAGAAGGACAAAGCTGAGCCCAAGGAGGAGGAGGAGAAAGAGAAACCTAAAGCAGGTGAGAAACCCAAAGAAGAAGTCAAGAAGGAGCTAAGCCCCAAAGAGACTCCCACGCCGGAGGGTGCCAAAGAGCTACCAAAGACAACAAAGACAGAAAAAGAAGAAAAGCCCACCGGGATGGACCCCAAAGACAGTAAACTCGCTGAAAAAGAAGAGAAGAGCAAGAAATGATGAGAAGATGCGAGAGGTGCTTGACGGGCACCAAAGGACTTGGAAGGCCACCCAGTCTCAGGATTATCTCTCCTCAAGGCTGGATTGCGATTAGGCCGTTGGGGAGTCTTCCTGAGACTGGAATGCATGTTTGCAACAAGTTTACATGAAAGGAAAAAACAAACCCACCGAAACGACAGACTGAGACTTGGTGGGAAAAAAAGGTGGTTCCAATATGTTATGACAGCTTTCCTAGCAAAATGTGATATATGCAGAATGCCATTTAAGCACTTGACTTATTCAAGGGGGGAGGGGGGAACCCGGAGCAAAACTTGACTGCCCTTCTCAGATAAGTGCATTTATTTCCCAAAGATGGGCCAGGAAGGGTCACATGCAATAAACCTGAATACTGAATGCAGGAAGAGCCGGGGTTCTGCTGGGAGGGGTGCCTAGGGATGGGAATCCCAAAACGATGCTTTGAAGATGCCTTGCTCAATTGACCTGCGTTGCTTGAGCATCACTGTTGAAGGCCTTATCCAGATGTTGGGTGTCTCAGGAGGAGGAGCTTTTTCAGGGGACGTTTGTAAAGCAGCAGGGTGCAAACCTGGGGGTGTGGCCTTGTCCCCTCCATCCAGCCCTGGGGCTGTCTCAAGGGGTCTTCCAACGTGCGAGTTGTGCCCAAGAGTTAGAAAATTTGAGGCGGAGGGTCATTTAAATTCCTTCACCCCAACTCTTCAGCAACTTTGCGACAGAGCAGCGATCCCCAAGATTCACGAGGAGGGAAAAAACGGGGTAGTTTTGTAGCGCTGACACCTCCGACACGAGCAATCCTGCGTGCGGGTGCATATTCACAGACACACCGACAAACCCCGATTAAAAAGTGCATTACACCATGTCAGACGTTCACCTCCGGTTGCTTCTGTGCACTAAACAGCAAATAAAAAAAATGCTTACAGTAAATAGACTGTTCTTTTTCTGGTCGTCTTGTTTGGGGGCCGAGGAGGTTAAATGGGGTTGGGCAGAAGTAACACTGCAGAGGCACAAGATTTCACACTAAAATGCTCACAAGGGTAGAAGGAGCAGATCATGAGCAGCAGGAAGGGTTTGCCCAGAGTCCAGATCATAGAAGACAGCTGCGTTCTCTCAGCTGCTGATAAAGTAAGAATCTGACTTCACAAGGTCAAGGCAAATACTTAAAACCTCGGTCCTTTACAAAACCATGGATAACATCAGTCTACAGGTAGTCCTCGTCTTATGACCATTCATTTAACGACCATTTAAAATGACAGTGGCACTGGAAAAAAAGCGACATATGATCATCGGTCCTTTAGGATCCTAAGCTAGGCCTGTTGCAGCATCCTCATGGTCACATGATCAAAATTTGGGCACTTGGCAACTGCCATGTATTTGTTTGCGATGTCCTGGAGTCACGTGATCATTTATGACCTTCCCAGATGGCTTTTGACAAACAAAATCAATAGGGGAAGTCAGATTTGCTGAACCACCACCTGATTCTCTTTACAACTGCAATGATTTGCTTAACAACCATGGCAAAAGGTTGTAAAATTGGGCTGAGCAACAGAAATTCTGGTCCCAATTGTGGCTGGAAGTTGAGAACTACCTTTATATCCTTGAGTGCTTCCTTCCAGTTTTGTGCTGTTGGAGGAAGCTGGAGAGATCACCTTGGCCATGCAACAGGGCAGGACATTTGGTCTGCAAAGAGAAGCTCCCCATTTCAATCTGGGGGCCTAGCCTGAAAAAAATAAATGATAAGACTTGGTGGAGAAAAACTTTATCCTGGAAATTCTAGCGAGCGTCAGTCTACATGGGTGTAGCAGGTCCCCAGCTATCTTGCTAAGCAAGGAAAGTTGCGGATTAAAGCATGTGCGCACCAGGGATTTTTTTAATTGTTCTATAGAGATATCCTGCCCAGAGAAGGATAAGAAGAATTGTTGAAACTGTCCACAGTGAAGGAGAGACAACAGGCAGGATCATCACAGCCTCGAATGAACATTACAAAATGATTCCACCATTTGACTCATCTTGGACAGAGGGTGAACTATTTAAAGATCCAGATGGGCCCCCGGAGAGAGCTGGCTGGGTCATAAGTCAAGGACTATCTGAAAATGAGTCAAAGAGCTTTCCTGACATGTGGCTTGCACAAAGCAAAAGGACACACTAGGCATCACTTCACCGAAGCTCTGGTTGCGGATGAGTGTTTTTCCAAGCAGACTCACTTTCCCTTCTAGTCTTGGAGGTATCCCCGGTTTCTGCAGACACAAAGGCACACAGGGAGACCAGCCACCCCTGCAAGGGGCTTGGTTCCTCCGCTTCCTAGGGACTGTCCTTCTCAGCTTTGCCATCACCCCCCTTCTGCAGAAACTGAAATAAGCAAGCGTAGGCGAAAAATAATCCGTTAATAGCAACCGCAGTGCAGCCTCGGCTTCTCCCTTTCCTGTGGCTGGGAGGAAGCCAGCTGGCTTAACAGAAAAGGAAGCCCGAAAGTGAATCTTCAAGGTATGGATGGGGACAGACAGCTTCCCCACCCCTCACTTTCACCGCCCCTGTTGTTGCATCACTTTCCCCTGGGGGAGATGAAAACCTGCTTGGAGAAAAATCTGCAACTCTGCACACCATCAGGAGCTGCCAAGTTCCCACTCGGCTGCAGGTTTTGTCTGCTTTGCTGAATGCTCTGCGTCTCTGTTTCTGGGCATTTATCCTAGCTGCTAGAAAAAGAAGTCGGTGGGTCAACGGAGGGCACAGCTTCTTTGCTTCAGTAATGCAGAAGCAGCCTTGTGTGGACCTCCAGTCGACACTCTCGTGAAACTGGGCCTTCAAAACAGCCTCAGCAGAACCCTTCTTATCGCGGCTTCACACCTTCAGTCAGAGAAAACCCATCAGTTCTCTCCCAGGCTTGTCAACAAGCTCCTAAATTTAAGTCCACCTTGTGTTTTTCAACTGGACTTCAGCTCCCTAAACTCCCCAACTATCACAATCATGATGGGAGTTGGACGTCCATCCAGTGTTTCTCAACCTGGGCAACTTTAAGATGGATGGACTTCAATTCCCAGAGTTCCCTAGCCAGCTATGAATTCTGGGAGTTGAAGTCCACCCATCGGAAAGTTGCCAAAGTTGAGAAACACTGCCCTAGACAAGGTGGAATGTGCTTTCCTGTCATCTCCACTATTCATTCTAGACCTCCTCACTGGGACAAATTGAAAAGTCCTGCATGTTTCTCAATTTTCTCTTGACAGGCAGACCCGTCTTGGAAAAAAACGCATGGTGGGGTTTTATGGACTCACAGAACTGGAAGGGATCTCTCAAGGTCATCTTTCCAACCCCTGGCCCAATGCAGATGACCTCCCAGCCTCTGAAGATCTCCAGAGAAAGAGAACTGTGTGAGTGTCTCTCCCCAACAGAAATACAACTGGACCCAAAATAATTTTACGCAGGATTTCAAATGCATCCTTGCTTAACTTTAATTCCTTCACAATGTTTTCACAAGGGAATGGATGAATGGTTGCAGCTGCTTGGCTGCCTTCTCCACCAGGCTCGGGCAGGAGGAAACTGAAATCCATCAGAAATGCATCAGCTCCAAATCTGAAATAAATCCCTTTCCTTGGGAAGCGAGGCTTAGTGGGCAGCTGCCGGGCTCAGCGATGGCTGAAGAAGCCTTGAGGGTGGTTGTATTTGAAGGGTTTCAAGCGACTGGGTCCCCTGTGGAGGAAGGGAGATTTCAAAGGAGTTCCTGGGATCCTGACAGTAAAGATCCTGCAAAACCCTTGAGCACCATGAGCCAGTTAAGTTTTCGAGATCTTAAATAGATTTAAGAAACAAAAACCAGGATCCTCTCAACTTCTAATTGAAGACTTACAGAATAACCAGAAGAGACAAAGGTGCAAGGAAAGGAGAAATATAAGAAGAAAATACAAGGTATTTTTCTGGGAAAAATGTCAGTACAGTAACATTTCTCAAGTCTGGAACAACAAAACAAAGTGGTTAAGTTTGTCATCTCTGTTGACATAATTTTTGGACACAACTTTCAGAATCTTATTCATTTTAAATCTCAAGCTTGTAGTCCTCATGATTCTAGTGGAAAAAGTATTTTTTTAAGTGAGCAGTCCACGTGGAAGAGGCTGCTTTCGAGCTGCACTGATTTTCTCCACAAAAGTTCACCTCAATTGATACCAGCTCTCTCTCCTTTTTTCATTTTTTAAAAAGACATCAGGATAATCCTCAATTTATGACTGGATGGTAAGTGACAGTTTGAAGTTTTGATGGATCCAAAAAAAAGATACTTAGGATCTGGATTCAAAGCTCTGATAGCCTCCCATGCTTGTGTGATTGCATGTTGGGCACTTGGCAGCTGGCCTGCCTTTACAGCTGTTTGCAGCTTCCTGCAGTCATGTGACAACAATTTACAAGGTTTTTTTGCGACAAAATGGCGTTTAATTTGGGTTTCCTGCCAAAAACAACTCCTGTGGATAATGGATTTTCTTAACAACAGTAGTATTCACTTAATAATCATTCCAAAAAAGGTTATAAAGGCAGGCATGGTCACATGATGACCTGCTTAGCAACTGGCACAACTTACAACCATAATTCCAAGCTCAATCACAGTTGTAAGTCGAGGACTACCTGTATACAAGACCAAACACTGATGCTTCCAAGCTGCTTCACTCTGCTTCATTCAGTGTATACTGGAAATAAAGAAGCAAATCTGTTTGCATTGTACAGCTCAGCAGCTGAGTCACCCCCAGCGGGAGAAACTGTAGGAGGAGAACTGTCTTGATCTATGGCAGGAGGAGTGCAGCATTTTATGGAAAGGCACAAGGTTTTATGAGCTGCAGCTTGATAAAATTTGCTATTCAGAAAAGGCCTGACCTGACTCCTGACTTTTCCAAGCCTGGGAAGTGAAAACTGAGCTCAGCATTCAGCATTATGAGGGACTGGACTGTTTTTGTGAAGTTTCTGGCTCTTAAGATGGGAGGCTTTAATGCTGAAATTGTTAACAGCTAGCGAGGCTGAAAATGCTTGCCGCAATTCACCTTGGCTGGCCAGCCTCCCTCAAGCCAAAGCCAACGTCCTCCAGAGGTGCTGGGATGCTGCTCCAATGGCTAATGTGCTGTGAGGATGTGGCGTGTTGTCAAATTCCATTTCAAATTGAGGAGGAGAGAAAACGTTTGCAACTGCGACACTCCCGGCCTCCTATCCTCTTCCGCCCCCTCCATCTGATCCCTGGGAAGCTGCCGCCCCTATTTCCAAAACTCTTGAATCAGATTTTGAATCAGCAGCTCTGATTATTCGTGCCTTGGACTCCCACTGCTTGTTGGCAATTTAAGCACTTCGCTCCTTCTGGAAACGCAGCACATTCCTTCCGGCCCTACTCAACTGGCCTTGCTTTTTGGCCAGAGCTCCCTGGCTCCGAGGCAGCTTACCTAGCCAAGCGCAGGCACATCTTCTCTTGGGGGAATTCTTTGGGCCCCTCCACGCTGTTGTCGTGCGTCTCGGTCTCCAGGTATACATCCAGGACAATGCAGAGGCGCTGCAATTGGTTGGTCAGGAGTTGGTAGCCTGGCTTGGGGCCACTGAGTTCCTTGTAACAAACGTTGACCTCACTCTCCATGGCCTAAAAAACAACAGGGTTGAGCGCAGAGGTGAGGCTGAAAAAACTTTTATCTTCCAGATCAGTTGCAAAAAATAGCACA
>JANHZU010005065.1:10812-25340 GCA_032468055.1 Acrochordus granulatus | reverse complement strand
GGACATATTCTCCTTCACTGAAGGTCATTAAACAGAGGATGGCTGGTCATCTGGCAGAGATACAGATCCTTCACAGAGCAGGGGGCTGGACTAGATGTCCTTCAAGATTCCTTCTGGCACTATGATTCTATGATCTTGACTTCAATGGTTAATAGAAAGAAACACACAAAACAGTAAAGGTATCTGTTAAGAGGCTCAGGAGATATTTGCATCCCTCCCATTCTCAGCTATGCCCTGGCAGGCCGTAACTCTCACCGTGGTCTGCTCCTCCTCTGTGTCCGAATCGCTCTCGTCATCTAAGGATCCCAAAAAACAAACATTAGAACAGAAAACCTTTGCAGCATCAATATACCAAAAGCCCACACAGTTTAGTCATTCATCTTGCAAGGAAAAGCTTTGAGATACATTGATTTTGAAAAACCTACAAACTCCTGGAGCAGCGTGCGGTGTCAGATCCAAAGTGGGCAGACTGGTGTCTATATAAGAAACACTGTAGTTTAGACTTTGATGGTTTTCCTCATCTCTCAGTACTTGAACTCATGAGCCAGGCACTGTCCTGCAGTCTCCTTGTGAGGAGCAGCCGTATGGAGCACAAGTCAGTGATTTTTCAACTTCTCATCTGGAGAGGTTAGGTAGGACTGGATGTATTACTGGTCTGTCAGACTTGGCCGCACCTCATTTCTGCCCCTTTTCAGAGGTCATAGCTTGCTGTTCCCTCATTCAGAAATCCTAAATCAGCATTCTCAATCTCAATGGTTTTTAACTCCCAGCATGTTAAATTCAAGGGAATTCTAGGAGTTAAAAGTCCATACATCTCGAAGTTGATGAGACTGAGAAACACTGTTTGAAAGTGTAAATTTCAACTCAATGTGAGAGACAATTTTCATGCCATTTGGTTCTATGGAGATTCTGGTTTGAGCTTTGTGAATGAATTTTGTTAAAATGAAAAAGATTCAGACCCACTATAACCAACTGTCCGCCAATAGCTGCAGAACAAGCTATGCCAGCTCTTACCCTGAGAGTCCTCTGGAGGTTTGCAAAGAGCTTTTGCTTCCTCTACATTTCCTTCGATAGCCACAGCCAGCTTCTTATCTGTGGAAGAGAATACACTTTTAATTCTCTTTCTTGTGAAGACCCTTCAGATTTACCTACGCATGTCTATCTTCTAAAATAGGAAGCCATTTGGCAATGAGTGAAGTCTGTCTAGCTCAGGCTGTCAAATGTTTCTCACTGGGCCACTAAAGCTACCCCTAAAACCCTCCATTTGTATCAGCAGCTTAAGATGCAACTCCAGAGGATTTTGTTCAATCTGTATTATTCCATGCACTGTGTTAATTCGAATTCATCAGATTTATATGAGGAACAGAAGACTCTGGATTCTGCATTATTTTGAATGTTACAATGGAAAGAAAGAAAGAAAGAAGAGACAGAAGAAAAGAAGAAAACAAATGGATGGTAAAGGAGAAGGAGAAGGAGGAAAAGGAGGAGGAATGGAACCAGAAAGGGAAAGGAAAAAGATCTAGGGAAAGTTATAAACAAATTTTACATGCTTGTAAAACCAAAATCATTGATGGAAAAACTGAATGGACTTCATCTAGGGCTGTAACAGCTTCCCTTTTCTTTTTGTTAAGCAACCTTCAGAGCTCCTCAAATCATGGACAAAACATCACATATGAAGCAGCTCTCTTTGGAAGAGAAACAAAATAGTACTCACCTTGCCTAAAAGTGGAGGGTTTCAAATGAGCTAACAAATCAAGTAAAAAAAAGAGGGGGGCAAGAGAGACAAGATGGAAAGAGAATCAGAAGGACAGATAGGAAAAGCAGGCTAAAGACCGTGGCTGCAACGTAGAGCAAGATGTATCAAAAGGAGAAAGTTCTCGAGAACTCTTCTCAGCCCCAATGCAATCTGTGGGGTCCTAGCTGCTCTCTGAGCTTGATTGTTTTTCTGCAGACATTTCATTACCAAACTAGGTAATGCCATCAGTGCTGAGAAGAGAGCAGGACAGAGAACGCTACTCCCTCCTAGCACTGATGATATTACCTAGTTTGGAAATGAAATGTCTGCAGAAAAAAACAATCATGCTCAGAGGGCACTTAGGACTCCACAGTACAGTCCTGACCTACAAATATTCTCTTCCAATGCAATCTGTAGGGCTGTTGTGATTCTCTGGAGCTCAGGAAAGCCACCCTTCAAGTGTTGGAGGGGACACTTAGGCTATTTATTCCAACCCTTGTTTGCTCAATGCAGGAATTGTTAAAATAAAGCATCCCTCACCCCAATTTGGTCCATGACCTTATACTGTATTTTAAAAAAACTTTAATAAAAATCAGTTAACCAAGCATCTCAGACACACAACTGCCTAACCAGCATGTGAACACATCCAGTGAAGGGAATTCATTGCCTCCTCTCTAAGTAGCTGATGTGCTTTTGAGCACAGAATCTAGTCAAGAGTTTTTGCTTTTATTTAAAAACCACAGGGTTCAAGCTCCCACTGTTGCAGAAGGCAGGGCCAGTTTTCTTGGCTGCTTTGGGCAAGGAGACAGAGGCATATTGTTTTCTGCTGCAGTTCCGATGCAAGGAATACAGATATGCCTCAACTTATGACTGTTAAGCCTGGAATCATGATCATAAGTCATGCTGGTTGTTAAACACATCACCACATGATTGTGAACTATTTTATGAGTTTTGTAGTGGTGGTGAAGTGAATCACCCCAGTTGTTAAGCAAATCCATTGTCTGCAATGGCTGTTTTTTGCCAGAAACCAGAAACAAACACTACTTTCCAGCAAAAAATGTTGTAAAGTGGGCATGATGCTGCAAATGGCTGTAAATGCGGGGTGGTTGCTGAGTGCCCAAAATGTGATCACGTGACCACAAGGCAGCCCCGGCCGTTGGAACTTTGAATCCGAGTTGTAAGTTGGGGAGATCCGTCGTAACTTCAAACAGTCACTAAGCAATCAGTCATAAGTTAGGTCCTACTGTAAGTGGAGACACTGTGTCCCAATTGGGAAGCGACATTAAATGTTCAAGATCAAAAGCTCTTGAAAAACTTGCTCTTGATGAATTCAGTCACTGAAGCTACTAAATTATCTCATTTCATCTCTGATCCCATCCAGCTGAAGAATTCCAGAGAAGCCAACCAGCACTGCCACTTGGCTGGTGAACCTCCAGTAAAGTTTCAGCTTCCAGCCAGAATGCGAGGGGGGATTGCATCCTGATTTCCTTCAGACTGAGACTCTCAAAGCTGGCCAGCTGCAGGATACTCACCACAGGCCTGACCGTAGGCACTTGCCTGGACGAAGAGGACATAGAGGGGGGGTGGAAGATGCCTAGCTGTTTCATACTGCTTGTGAACTTGGTCGAAAGGCATGGCAAGATACTCTTGGACAGGAAGAGAGGCCTGGGAGGAAACAGGAGGAGTAAAATCTATCAGCTTGCAGGGGTATCAGCAATTTTGGGCTCAATTTCAGTCGTAAGTCAAGGACTACCTGTAACCAAAGGTGCACACAAATAATAATACAGCTGCGTAGACCCCACCTGTAAGCTCACAGAACCCCGTGCCAGAATGTCTGAATCATTGTGGTTTAATCTGAATATAGTGCTAAGCTATAATGGCTGGGCTTGCCTAATACCATAAGCTCCAAACAAACCAAGCCACGTTAGGCTGTAACGTTCCATTTGAACTTCCAGAATGGGATAAATGCAAAGAGTGTCTAATGAGGGACGTACCTGCATGATATTGTTCAGTCGAGGCTGGAGATTGCTCAGATATTCTTTCTTCACTTCTATCTCTTTAAGGATCTTCTCTTTGTTGGCTAAACTTTCTTTATACTTCTCTGCCAGCCTGCACAAAGGAGGTTTACGAATCTCGATAAGCAGTAACATTTACAAAAGGGAAGAAACGCCAGCTCCGAAAAGAAAGGAAACCGCAGGGATTGCCAGTGTTACGAGCCGCTGTCCACCAGCCCTTTCCAGTGCAGAGGGGTGCCCTGAAGATTTTTTTCTCCACAGTTTCTAACCAGATTGGGCCAATTTTCAGACTTCTTCCACCAAAGCCAAATTGGGTCTTGTTTTCAGAAGGTTATCCTCCTAACTGTTGAGAGACTCTCAAGTTCCTTGATGTCATTTTTTCCTAACATTATTTTGAGCTAGAAAATGTTATGGGGTAAAAGAGAGCTTATCTTTTATCTAGAGATGGTGATAAACAATTAAAATTGTTTGAATGAACAAATTTTTGAATTTGCTGGAATGAAGGGAGAAATTACTTTTTTTCTTTTCCAAACTTTTGTCTTGTTTGTACTTTACTGGTTGCATTTTCTCTTGTCGTATGTTTTTTATTCTTTTCATTTGTAATTCTTCATAAAACAGTTTTTTTAAAGAAGGAAGCATACCAGAGAGTTTCAAGGCCGGTGCTTTGATTTGCAGCATGTTTGCTTTTTATGAAAATGTATGTGTTAAAATATCAGAATAAGCAGGCAGCATGGCTGACACCAGTCAAGGCAGTTTGGAAGAAGCCGATGATTTGCACACAACTACCTTGCTGTTGAAGGCTGCCCTACTCACCGTTTGCGCTGCTCCAATTCCCAGTCAAGACGAGAGAGGGTCTGCTGATGAGGGTCAGTAAGCGTAATCTCTGACTTGCTGATTTCAGGAGGGGCTTCCTTATAAAATTCGTCCACACTCACCAGCTCAATCTCTTCGTGCTTGGATCTGTGCAAAAGGACAGAGACAACACTGCTGGCTCAGAAGGGGAGCAGCCTGCCTGGGAGAGGCCCTGCTTAGCAGCCACTAGACTGAAAGGTCAAGACAGGTGAGAAGGCTTTGAAAAAGATCCACCAGCATTCTCTCCTCCACTCCAAAGAGGTACAACAATGAGGGAGAGTGGTGTTACTCAACCTTGGAAACTTTAAGATGTGTGGGCTTCAACTCCCAGAATTCCCTGGCCACCTATTCTGGGAGTTCAAGTCCACACATCTTAAAAGTTCCCAAGGCTGAGAAACCTTAGGTAGAGAGTCCAAGGGCTTCAGTAAACTTGCTTTGGAGAGAGATTGTATAGATGTACAGGTAATCCTTGACTTATGATCAGTCACTTAACAACTCTTTGAAGTTATGACAGACTTCAAACAAGCTACTTAAGATCCATCCTTGAAATTACAACCGTGACCCCCCGATGGTCACATGATTGCATCTGGCTTGCATTTACAGACCACTGCAGCATCCCACAGTCACATGACTGTGATTTGTGACTTTTTTTTGCCTTTTTCTAGCAAAACTCAACCATTGGGATATGCTGAATTCACTTAACAGCCTTGTGATTTGCTTAATTGCAGTGACTCGGCATACGACCGTCATAAAAATGGATGTAAAATTGAATTGGCCACATGGTGTCTCAACTTATGATCAAAATTTTGGGCTCCGTTGTGATCATAAGTGGAGGACAACCTATAATAACCCATTCACAAATTTGTTTTGAGAATCACAGCTTTTCTTTTGAAAGATCAAGGCAAAACATATAGGAATCTCTTCTAATTTTCTAAATATATATCACAATTAGAGTTAAGTGGTCCAAAGGGAGCTTGAGAGGTCCACTGCCAAACAGGATTTGAACTGGGGTCTCCCATCCCAGGTCCAACCCTTTACATGAACATCCCACTGGCTCCATATGTGTCCAATGCACTTTTCTCTTATATATGTACTGTATTTCTTTTAAAACTCTTATCAATTGCTGCATTCACACTCAGCAATGAGAAACAAATTACAATCCAGCCATCTGTTTTGTTTTCATGGATGAAAAGTCAGCTCTCTTTCTCTAACCAGTTTACTTCTCCCAAGTAAAATATTAAGTGTCCACCCTATTGCCCTCCATTATGTCCCCCTAGTAAGCTTACTTGAACTCCAAACACTTTGTAATCTCCTTCTGTAGATGCATCACTTCGTAGAGCAAATTTTGGAGCTGCAGGTGGTAAGCATCCACTTTCTGCTTTGCCTGTACCCACAACAGAGATAGAAAGAGGCTGAAGCTGCCACATTACTGAGTCAAGATGCACAAAATGAAAATCACACAATGTTTCCATGTAGCATTAACCACACAAAATGCTGCCTTTTGCATACAAAGTTGTATGATGATCAAAACCCAACTTCTGTGATTAAAAAAAAAGTTCTGAAGGTTATACACCACACAAACACACAATCTTGCTTAGTTCAGCCAATCAAGCCAAAAGAAACAATATTATCCCATATATGTCTTTGTACTAAGAAATTGGGAGGCAAACAACATCTGCCTCTCCCAGGTCCTTGGGAAAGACTCAATAGGTGGACAAAAATGTCAAATCCAATCTAAACATCTGGCTGATGGTGCAATGAAACATATAATAATGACAGATTTATTGAACTTGTATGCTGTTTGATTCTTAACATCTCTGGGCAAATACTACTAATCAAACAAAGAAACTGCAAGAATATCAATTTAAAAAAAGGATAAAAGATACAATGCAGCTTTCTCCAAAACCATCTTCTCCATGTGCTGAATTTCAACTCCCAACATCCCTAGCTAATGCAACCAATGGTCTAATATAGTGTTTCTCAATTATATTTCTCTAATATCGTGTTTCTTGGCAGCTTTCAGATGAGTGGACTTTAACTCCAGAATTCCCTAGACAGCATGGTTAGATGGGGAATTCTGGGAGGAGAAGTCCACACATCTGAAAGCTGCCAAGATTGAGAAACACTGGTCTAATAGGTTTGAAAGTACCAATTTAGTGTCACTAATTCACATAAAAACTAGGAGCAAGCAGAACATATGACCCAAACACTGCAAATCCCAAATAGTCATAGTGTGGTTCAATCATTCCACCTTTCGCCCCACCTTCCCCACCATTTTCTCAAGTCTGCAGACTCAGCCTTACCTCATGAGTCTGGTCCCTTCCTTTCTTCAACCGAATATGAGCCAAACGATTGAGCTTCTTCAGAGTCATGAAATGAACACAACTCTGGATCCGTCGCTCTTCTATCTCGGTAGCCTGAAAAGCAAAATAAAATTTGATTTATTAGATCCTTTATTAATTCTGGAGTTAAGGCATGGTACAGAGCACTCTTTCCTGGTTTTGCTCTACCACACACAGCAAGGGAGGCTGATTGGAGAGAGAGGAACTGGTCCAAAATCAGACAAGACCCATTTCAGAGCTAGGGTGGATTTGAAACTGGATCATTGCAGTGGTAATACAATACCTGAACTATTACATAAAATACAGAGACCTCTCAATTGTCTGTGTCTTGTGTGTGTGTGTCAGTGAGAGAGAGAGGGAGAGAAGGAGAAAGAGAGGCTGTTGCCTCCTGACATTATAATCCTATTGCTAGTTCAGCATTTTCACCATTACTCCACAGTAGTTTTTGGGCTGAGAGGAATGGAAGGTCTGAAGTCCTTTGGGGCATTCCATGACTGAGGGTAAATAGAACTTGGGTCTCCCCACTCCAAATCTTGGGAAAGCAGTGGTGAGGAAGATAAGCCCAAAGTCCCCAGGAAGCTTCAGTGCCTGAATGAGAACTAGAACCTGGGTCTCCCCATTCAAGAGACTGACCCAAGATCTTCATGGAGTTTCAATGTCTAAGGAAAGACTAGAACCCAAGTCCCTTTGCTCCTAATCCAGCACTTTCATCCCTATAACTAAGAGAGATCAGCTGGGAGCTTTTGTGACTGATGGGGGAATTGAAATTGAATTATGCAACTCAAGGTTGTGTATCTAATGCTTCCCTCTCCTACTTTGCTCTGTAACAATTACCTTGTCAGGTAGCACAGGCTGAGAAGGAGAAACTGGTCCAAATTTCCCCCCAGGGAGCTTCTGTAGCCATGGGGGGATTCGCACCTTCCCCACTAGACTACTCTGTCTTTTGGGCTGAGAGGGCAAGACCACGCCAGAGTTACCCAGGGAGATTCAAATCTGGGTTTTTAGTTTTAGTCCAACACCTGTAACCCATCTTCAAAATGGATTTCTCACTGAGGTGCACTCACTGTGCAGTTTGCCTCTTTCCTTCAAGTGTGCATGTCAGCTTCCATCAAGAGAAAGCCCATGAAAGCACAATTTTCAGAACTTGAATCCACTTGCTGCGATAACTAGGAAATTTGGCAGAGCCAAACTGCCTCAAGAGAGACAAGATGGAAAAATTGATCTGTCAGCTTTCCCAAAGGTTCTTCTTTCCTCCAGTAAGTTGTTTGTTCACACCAGGTGACTTACACTGTCTTTGTGGCCTTTGCTCTTCAACTCGTGGATTTCTGCCATCAGCCTCTGAAGATCCTGGCAAGTCTGTTTGTAAAGTTCATAATCTTGGTTGGGATCACGCAGATCCACCTCAGCCTCTTCACTGTAGTGCCTGGCATCCTAGAAAGAGAAGCCAAAGGGGAATGTTGAACTTGGATGTCATTGTCTGTTCAACACAGAAGCCACAGAGAGCAGAAAGTGCCTTGGTCTGTTCTTACTGCATCTGTTTTTGAGAACAAAACCTTCACCTTCAAAGCTGGCACTATTTTCTGGTTTAATAACCAGCTTCTCATGTTTTAAAGCTACAGCATAATCAAGCTTCTAACGTTGTTGTTGTTCAATCATATCCGGCTCTCTGCAGCCCAGCACACCAGGCTCCTTGTCCTGCACTCCCTCCCAGAGTCCACCCAAACCCACCCCCATCGCACGGACTATGCTGTCTAACCATCTCATCCTCTGCCATCTCTTTCTCCTTTTGCCTTCAATCTTTCCTAGCATCATGATCTTTTCCAACAAGTTATCTCTTTGCATTATCTGGCCATAGTATCTGAGCGTCAGCTATAGTATCTACTCTTCCAATGAACAGTCAGGGTTGATTTCCTGTAGGATTGATTGGTTTGATCTCCCTGCAGTCCAAGGGACTCTCAAGTCTTCTCCAGCACCACAATTTGAAGGCATCAATTCTTCCCCTCAGCCTTCCTTATGGTCCAACTCTCATAGCCATACATTATTGGAAAAACCATAGCTTTGACTATATGGACCTTGTTGGCAAGGTCAGTAAAAGTATTTTAGCCTATTCATGGAGCTGATTTCCATATCTTGTGGGTGTGACTGGAATGGATTAAGTACTGACCCCCAATTTGAAACTAATTTGTGGTTGGTCTGCCATAAAGCATCGTGCCCTCATCCTAAACTGACTAGGAGGCTGAAGCTGTACTTTCCTCCCCAATCAAGCTTTGGGATGGGGAGGAGAAAGGCTGGACCTCTAGGAGATCTCCTGATTCAGTCCTTCATCAAGTCCAGGAGCAGATTCCTCCAGAAAAGGACCAGCTTTTGTGAACACCCCCCCATTTTACCTGATCAACGTCTGACCTGCTCCGCTTGCCTTCTTGTGGACCGCCATCTGTGCGAATGACCTTCGGCTTGCGCTTCTTGCTGGAATCAGAGGACATTTCCTTCTGCTTTTCTGGGAAAGAGGGAGAAAATCAGGACCAGTATGTAGAGGAGCAGTCATCAAGGTTATTGCTATTATTAGGTTTGTATCTCGCCTTTTCTGTTTTACAATTTTTTAAAGAAAATTTTGTAAAGTAAAAACCATAAAAGAAAGAAAGGTAATAAAGAAAACTAATAATCAGTGAAAAAAGAAAATAGGAAAAAAAGAAAAAAGGAAAAGAAAGATTAAGAAGGGGCTTCTGAATTTGTTGCCCTCTCTCTTTAAAGTGACATCATAATTTCCTTCTTTCCATAAGCTACCCTTTCTAATCTTCAAACCCATTAATCACAGGTTCATTTTTCTCTTTTTTTTCAGTAGAAATTCCATAAGGGATTTCCAGTCATTGATAAACATAGTTGATCTTTCCCTAATCAAACAAGGTAATTTTGCCATCTCTGTCATCTTTATGTTTGTTTTTTCACATTTTTAAACTGCCCACTCTCTCTGTACCAACCATTCCTACATTGTTGGTAAATTTGAAGTACTTTTACCCTAATACTTTTTATTCCATTTTATGAATGTATATATACGTAGAGAGAAAGAGTCAACTCATGACAGCAAACATACCTAATATACTTTCCTCCTCCTATTTTCCCTACACCAACAACCCTGTGAGGTAGGGTGAGCTGAGAGGAAGACTGGCCTAAGTTACCCAGCCAACTTTCGTGCCTAAAACAGAACTACAACTCACAGCCTCCTGCTTTCCTGCCCAGCATTTTCACCACTACACCAACCGTCTCTCTATGAAACTGATCAATCAAGTAACTAATCAATTTCAAATGCAACTGATCTATGTTATTTTGACGATTTCAGTCCATCAACCCTGTAGAGATTCGCTTTCTAGAGCTTCCCGCCATCAGGCTGAACCTCGTAGTGATATAAACCGCTCCCACGCTGCTCCCTTCCCACCTCTCAAAAAAAAGCTCTCTGCATATGGTCAGAGGAGCCTTCGCCCAAGGGCCAGCAGATCCCAGCGCGTCTCGGAGAGACTCTACCCCGGCTCCAGCGACCTCTCCGTCCCGGGGAGACGGCCCCCACCTCCAGCCAAGGCTCCGTACCCGATTTTCGACCACTACAGGTCGCTCTCCACCGTCGCCGCTCGGAAAAGCCTTCTGTAACCCCGAACGGAAAGGCCCAACCGGAAGTAGAACGGCAAGTCGAATGCCGGCGAGCGGCTAGAGCGTCGCCATCGGTTCTCCTCCGCCCCTAGTGGCGGAGGACGGGAAACGCCCGCTGCTGGTTGCCTTTGCGAGCGCGGTTCCTCCCTTGGGCTGCTTCGGTGTTTTTAAAGCCAATTTTC
The DNA here is from genome assembly GCA_032468055.1 of Acrochordus granulatus. Taxonomy (NCBI): domain Eukaryota; kingdom Metazoa; phylum Chordata; class Lepidosauria; order Squamata; family Acrochordidae; genus Acrochordus; species Acrochordus granulatus. The sequence continues at coordinate 14,572 of JANHZU010005065.1, read as the reverse complement.
CTTTGGCCACCAAAAAATATGCCGGGGATGTTTGCTCTTCTGTCTGTTTTAAGTTATGATGTGCTCCCTCTCGGGCGATGCCAGGCTCTTATACAAGCACTGAATAAACTCAGTAGGATCTCTTGCTCTACTCAACCCAACCAACCTGCACAACTGGGAGGCTTTAAACCTTGGCAATTTTAAGATGGGTGGACTTCAACTCCCAAAATTCCCATGCTGGCTGGTGGTGAAGTCCACCGATCTGAAAAGTTGTTAAGGTTGAAAAACACAGCTGTAACCTGAGAATAAGGGTAGGATTTGTGTTTTTGGTTTCCTGCCTGAGCTACCTTGAAGAACTAACAATAAGGAAAGCTAAGAAGATCTTGGAGCCTTGACTGCTACCAACCTAGACCACTGGGTCTTCTCCCAGGAGCTCCTCCTTTATAAAAAGGACAAATTATGGTGTTCCAGAACCCTAAGCCAAGCATGACTGTTTAGTTGGGATGATCCAGGCTTTAATAATATCTGGACAACAAATACCCTACAGGGTCATTGTTTCAGAGATACTTCCTTACCTAACAGAGAAACAAAACAACCATGTGTGGGCAAAAAAGCAATGGGAGAAGAGCGACTTCTGACTTCCAGACAGCTTCCCGTCATTGTGGAAATCTGGCACAGAGCCTCAGAAATCTCCCCTCCCCTCCCCTCCCCTTCCTTCCCAATGGGCACATAAGTGCTGGGTGGAAGAGAGAGTGAGAGATTGCGAGAGTGGCTTGGAAACTGTCACAGAATGTTGAAAATGAAGATCATGTGACCACAGCAGGAGCACAACAGCAGCCAGTAGCACTGACACAGCCACAACTTTTCCAAATTTAAGTCCCTTGGGAGTTGCGAGTCCTGGATTTTGGAGGCATTCTCTATGTTATCCCGTTTGAGGTATCTTAGTTCAAAAATGGTTACCCTACAATGCACCATTTCACCCAGATAAAGATCATGACCACAAAAGTTTTAGTAATATATCGGTAATCACAATGATGATACCATATATATGTAGTAGGGATACTTGCCAAGGGCCAGTCATAATGCTATGGATTATTCAGGATGTTTCCGCACATAAATGGGGGGATTTTGAGAAAGCTCAAAATGCATTTGGTAAGTACTGTAAGACGTACTGGATAGGTTTTGTTAGCTGAGACTCTGGTAGGTGCCAAAAAAGGTGAACTTTTCCCATGACCAACTCTAGGGTGTGGTGCTCATCTCCATTTCCAAGCCGAAGAGCCAGCGTTCATCCAAATAGACTTCCGTGGTCGTTTGGCCGGCATGACTCTAAGCCGAGGCGCACGGGGCGCTGTTACCTTCCCACCAATTTAAGTGGTACCTATTGATCTACTTGCGCTTGCACGCTTTCGAAGCTCGAGGTTGGCAGGAGGTGGGGCAAACAACAGGGGCTCGCCCTGTGACACCGCAGCGCCGGGTCTCGAACTCGGGCTGCCGACCTTCCAGCCGACAAGCCTTAAGAGTGTCTTGGCCACTTGTGCCACCGCACCTCTGTGCCAAAGTGCCTTTGAAATTAAGATTCCCGAGCCAAAGGAAGACTCAAACGGAGCAAGGAGAAATAATAGGTTTCCGGTTCAATGCAGAGGTGAATTTGGGGGGGCGTCCTAGGCGAGGAAGGATGATCGATAGGTGGTGAGTTAGCCAGGCGAAGCCTGCAAAGTGCTTCCCAAGCCCCGTTAATCGAAGATGAGCTGCCTTAAGGGTTAAGGTCAAGAGGCTGGCGGGGCGTGCTTCGCACTCAAAGCACGCACGAAGGGACCTGTCCTCTGGGCTTCCCCTGCCCCTCAGTCACTGAGTTGCCACACAGCCACAAATGGTGCACAGAACTTTCATTTGCTTTGCATCTTCCCCTCCGCCAAGAGATGCTCAGGGCCCTGCTGGGTGAGGATCGAGGTCCGGGTTGTCGTTTTCCTTGCAATCTTCTTGTTTGCTCCTTGGCTTGGCCAACGTCGGAGGGCTGAGGACTGGAGAACTAGCTCGGTGGGCATTTGGGAACCATCCTATCGAGTCGGCAGCCACCCTAGAGGAGGAAACGGAGCCTCGTGAGCACCCCTAGCCTGTGCCAGCGTCTTTCTTCTGTGGAGTCCTTTTCCACGGGGGCCTCGTTTGTTCTGAAAACTGGGCTGTGACATCTTCCATTTGTCACCCTTTTAGTTTTTTTCCCCCCAAATACAGGTAGTCCTTGACTCCCGACCGTACTGAAGCCCAGTGTTGCGTTTGTGAGCTGTTTCAGTCATGTGACCGGGCTCAGTTGGATGACTGTTCTGTGGCGGTCATTCAATAAACGCTGTGGCCATTAAGCAAACATTGCTGTCACTCAGTGAACGCTGCAGTTGTGAAGCAAACACCACCGTCGTGAAACGTGTCAGGACGTCCGACCCTCAAAACCTTGTCGTAAATAGCTCTGGGGAGGTAACTTTGAACGACCACTAAGTGACCAGTCGTAAGTCAAGGACTGTCTGTATTTTTTTTTCTTTACTAGGGAAGGGGGAAAATTAAAGAGGGAAGAGAATATTATGCACAGCCAGAATCATCTAGATCAGGGGACATCCAGATTTAGTTAATTAACTATGGAAATTAAAAAGAATAATGCTCTGGGCTGGGAAAGCCGGGCCCCTACCTGAAACAACCGGTGCTTTGTCCTCCTTGAAAATCCCAAGAATTAAAGATCTTTGAAAAGCACTAAGGACTGCTTTCTGAACAAGCTCAAAGAACCAGTTCCAGATCTTGGAGGACACCGGAAAGCTTTTCTTGGGGGCAGAACTGTGCCTCCAGCTGTGCTGCAGAAAGAGAACTGCCAGCAGCTTTGAGGCAGGAAGCAGGTTAAGTCATTTTCAGGTAGGTGTAATTCAGAAAAAAAAATCCTGAAATCTTCTCTCTGCCTCTGTTTCGTGGGAAGCCAACAGCAGGGAGGAAGCAGATGCGTTTGCTTTCGCAGCAACGCATCAGGCTCGTTCTCCTCCCCATCATCAAGGCAACTCATCTCCTCCCCAGAGAAATTTCAGAGGAGGAAAAGGAGGAGGAAGCGCTTGACAGGAAGACCTACCATGGGATGGGAGCAGGCTGCGGCTCGCTGGTGGCGCTGGTGTCCCCGCAGAGTGAAGAATGGCAGCTGCTGGGTCTCACCAGCAAAGGATGCAGGTTGACCGAGCTGCAAGGAAGAGAAACCAGAAGGGCTGTTTAGGCGCTTCCCTCGCGTCCACGGGTTTCCCAGCCGTTCCTCTTCTCCAAACGTTCTCCAAGCACATGTACCTGTTGGTGGAGGGGGAAATACCTGACTGGTTTGTAAGCGGTGACTCCGGAATGCAGACCGGGGATCGCCGGAAGCCCCGCGTGTCCCAGTCCGGAATGGGGCATCAGGCTTTTTCCACACGTCATCTTCCACGCCTTTGGGTGGAAGCACAGTTACCGGGATGGGTCTTGGAAAACGGGCAAACTTGGGACCGAGTCAGTAACCTTCAAGGAGGTAGCCGAGCACCCTTAGAAGGTGGGCATGATGAAAAAAGGAAGGATCAGACTGACTTCAGGCAAGGGTTGAAACGGTTAAGAGCAAGGTGCAGCCTCTTGGCAGCCCTCTTTATCTTCAATAATGGAAAGAAGGGAGGAGGAGGAGGAGGAGGAAGGAGGAGATGGAGGGGGGAGGAGGAGAAAAAGGAAGGAGGAGGAGGAGGTGAGGAGGTGAAGAAAGGAGAAGGAGAAAGGAGAAGATGGGGAGGGGGAGAGG
>JANHZU010005064.1:30488-41868 GCA_032468055.1 Acrochordus granulatus | reverse complement strand
CTGAGACCACCATTTCTGTTTAAAGAAGGTTTATCTTTTTTAACAAAGATTGAAAGAAGCAATAACTACAGCAGTAGTTATCCGTAGATTTATGGATATTTGTTTATTTATATTTTATTCCTATCCCACCTTTATTATTTTTAAGAATTAGTCTCATCAACCAAGGAAAATTAAAAAATGAAATGTGAAAAATATTTAGCATCTTGCCAATATTCTATACCTGGTTGTCTTCTCCTACTTTCTCCACTGGAGTCCCCAATTCAGATTGAAGTTAATCTGCGTGTAGTCCAGGGAACTGTCATATTTCTGACATAAGTCTTGAGGCCCAGCCAACCACCAAGCAAAAGTAGGCATCCTTCTTTGCCTGAAGTAGAAACTATAAGGATAGTAACTAGGTGAATGAGGTTGAATAGTCTGATCCATGTGGGTGCTGATGCATCTGATATGATCTTCAAAACTTTCTGCAAGACTAAGGCTGTGGACACCATCACTACTGCCATCTGGAAAGCATGCCAACAAGCCCGGAGCTGAAAGATTATGTGAGACCTCTGTTTAAGTCTATCCCTTTTTATTGTGAGGGGGGGGATTTGTTTACTTGCCTCTCCATCATCCAATTACATTTCTTTGTTTCAAGAGATTAATAATGATTCTCTTGATGATGCTGTGTATATGAAATTCAGTGCTGTTAATTTGTTCATGGGATTGTCCGAAGTGATTCTCTAGTTATACAATTACATTGTTACTTTTGGAAAAACTCAATTCTGCATTTTTTTAATTTAGTGGTCAGGTTTGCAATGTTTTCACTAATTACACTAATTTTCTGCTCTTTTGCATTGGTAGGCTATAGCTATATGTAATTAGGAAATCTCAGAAAATCAGAAGAACAGGTGGCTATATTACCACTATTTCAAGATTTATCTGCCTTGAATATTCATTTATGTCTGGGTAAAGAAAGCATCCTGTGGCATATGGATAGGTGGACTTATGTTGATAACAGATATTTCCATTGACCTTTTGAGAGTAAGTATCCGTAGATAAAAAATTTTTCTGGATTAATGTATTGAAGTTGGAACTCTGGGTATGTCTATCATACGCGTATGGCTTTTCCACAGATGTTATGGAATTTAACCAGGCTTTGTCTGCATATACAAATCTATAATCAGGAGAATATATTAAACCACAGTAGCAAAGGGGATATTATATTTGTTATTCCCTACATTTAAAAATATTCATTGAGTTTTGTGTGTAGACTGATCTTTGTGTGTTTGCTTTCAGTATACATTTGACATCCAGCCAGGTATTGATTTTGTTTTTTTGTTTTTAAGTCAGTCATATATTTTTGTATTTTAGAGGTGAGCTAAATATATAGCTTAAATGCATGTAGAATTATTATTGTTATTACTGAAACTGGACAAATTAAGAAAAATGTATCTATATCATCTGTCTATGAATAATGCCAGGCTGCTAATCATCTAAATTTAATTTCTATATACACATCTGTTATCTAATTAATTCTCTCATAGTAGCATCTTGTATGAGAAGGATTCCCAGAAAACTGAAATAAAAATGTGGTCATATAAAAAGAAGAGTCTTTATGGTTGTAACCAGCAGTAAAAGGAAACACTACAGCAGCAAACCACAAAGTCCAGTTCCCTTTTTCCTGGGAAATATTTTTAGTACTCATGTCTATCTACTTATAGAACCCAGGAATTGTTTGTTTCAAGTTTTGATATTTTTCAGTGCGTCTCTGGGTTAGAAATATGTTCATTCTGATTCCTTTACAGAGAAATATGTTATTACGTTCATCCATCTTAATTCTTCTCCTAGAGGCAACTCAAATGGCTACTGGGCATGTAATGATCATTTGAAAATCATCATCCAAACAGGCTGGCTGCCTGCCATCTAATGATCAACTGCAGCCACCATAATTATCAAAATTATTTATCTTTGCACCCTACAGAAGGAGGCAGTGTGGTGTTTATAAAAGCACTTGCAGTGTATGGTGTGTGCAATGGTGTGCATATAGCTCAATCATCACATTTCTCTGTGGGCTGGGAAGAATCAGCATACAAAGAACTTTAAAGAAACTGCCAAAAACTCTGTGCTTATTTGAATTGGGTACAATAAAAATAGACAGCATTTCTAAATATTGAAGCACAGTAAAGATTGAACTCAAGTAAATACTGAACTCAAGTAAATGATAATGGCATAATCAAAGAGATGAGTTAAGGGAGAAAAAAGAATTGTAGAAACTTCTTCAAAGAGAAATCACAAATGTTCTGAAATTCTCTTTCTTTCTGTGAAGACTTTTCATGCAAACTCTTTTGAATCTATTTTATTTTTATCACAAAATATTAATTTGATACTAATTCTATGATATATTCACCTGACTTAAGTGAATATGATACCACTGTCAAGAAATTACAACTGTAGTCCTCTATTTCAGTGATGAATATGCATGATTGAAATGTACTCTTTTTTGTGTGTGTGTTAATATTAATTCTATTAGCCACATTTAAATGGTCAGCGCTTTTCATTGTTCAAAGATTTCACATTTATGGAACATGTATTTTTCCTCCTAAGAGGAGGGAAATATGAAATGAAATGTAAAGCAACAAGTATGTCTACTGCATGAAGGAAGAGGAAGGGTCTGTAAGTGACTGACAGCATGACTAAAAACATGTCTACTCAAAAGTAAATCTCACAGAATAAGCTGGAATTTAATTCCACAGATAAAAATTGATAAAACTGTAACCTGATAAGGCATGGCCACATTATTCAAATAATTGAGCAGAAACAAGGGCAAGGATAGAGACAATGGAACAACTGAGAAAAGCAGGCTGGAATAAGTGAAGTTTTGGGGACAGAAACATACACATTAGAGCACAGTGTACACTAAAACCAAATCTAACTGGATCTTACCAATTCATTATGTTTTAGAACTCTATTGTTATGGAGTATATATTATTCTATACATAATATAGAATATATAAGTTCATAGTTGGTGCTCAGATAGTTAAGTTTGATACTATTATATATTTCTCTCTGTTTCTCTGACTTACAAGGCCATTTTCTACATGTCCATTCAGAAACAAGGCTAAGGAAGTTCATAGTTCAGCTTGTGCCTGGTATGTAGACTAAATTTCTGCATTTTTCCTCTATCTAATTATCCATCAAAAGTCAAGATGGTGACCTCACCAATGTAATCAAAGCCCCATCCCAATTTTACTTGTATTGTAAAACATATAACATATTAGGTTACAACTCAATCATGCTTTGAAGAGGCTCATTGAAATCACTAAGATGATGATTTCAGTGAGAACACTTTAAGAATATATATAGTTACATCCAATCTATGATCTTAGTTATTGCATTAGTTATGATGCTTATGTATTTTTTTGCAGGCTTTAGAATTGCTTTATACTGCAGTATTTAAAATTTCCTTAAGCAGTTCCAAACTCTGCATCCATATGATTTGTAATATAGCAATTAATTTTTTAAAACAGAATAATAACCTAGAAAGTACATACACTTTCAGGTCATTGTCATTAAATGAAACCATTTAGTAAGTGTGTTATTTATATTGCAGGGGAGGAAGAGTCACAATCACAGAATAATTCCAAATTACAGTATTTACACAAATTATGCTTAAAGTTTAATTCTTTGTTCGCCAAAGTAAAAGCATAAACACAAGTGGTCATTTTCGTCAAGTACAACTCCATAGCATTTTTCAATCTGGTGATTTAGTAGCAAGATTCCATTCTGAAACATAACAATAAAGCAAGAAATAATGCATATGCAGAATGCTTACTCTTAATATCGAGGACATTTTGTGCTACTACTTCTGCAGTAAAGCAACATTTTCCCAGTTATTTGCTAATGTAATGCTGTAATATCAAATTTGTAGCTGAACGTAAGATGCCTTGATTATTCCCTGGTACCTTTATTAGTATGGTTAGTTGCATGATCAGCCAGAAGTTTAGTCTGGATTTAGCATTTTTATATACCTATAGAGTCCTGGCATATTATTATTATTATTATATTTTATTTTTGTGCCAAGACCATGATAAAAATTTCTTCACTCATACTAAAGACGTTGCAAGTATTAGCTGGATGAATAGCACTGAAAGACTAATAGGAACAGCAGGAAATGGTGTGTTGAAAAGTACTTGCTGTTTCAGACAGTCACAGCTATCATCTCAACTTGGCACTGCGGCAATTTCTCGAGACCTGCTTCATCCGCTTCATCTGGACTAGGAGTTACTAAAGAAGAATCCCCCTGAACGTATGAGATTCAGACAGTGTTACAAGGCAGCATGTTTTAGAAAAGACATTGTACACAAATGACAGATTCTATTAGGAAACAACTGATATCAAAGCAAACAAGGAAATGATTCACTTGTTTTAGAATAATAGATTACAAAAAAGAATTAGAATATTCTTAAATATAAACAGGAAATGTATTTATTTGAGAATGTCACAAAAAGTCAGAAAGCAAAAATAAATTTCTTGAAGACTAAAAGATCTTCAAGTCAGAGCCCTTTGTATCTCTCAAGGTGTGAGTACTTAATACTTTTTTTCCTTCCCTTGAGAAAAGTTTTCATCTGTTACATTCAGGGAATCTATACTCCCATTCCCTGTGACTGCATTAGTTAGTATTTTTTCTATCTCCCTAGGCAGGACTTGTCTTTCTTCATTTTCTGTCTCCCTGTGGTAGAAATAATTAAAATTGGACACAATGACTGGCACAGGGAGTGCAATAGTGAGCACCCCTGCGATCGCACACAAAGTCCCCACTATCTTTCCCCCAAGGGTGGTAGGGCACATATCTCCATAGCCAACAGTCGTCATGGTGACTACAGCCCACCAGAAGCCATCAGGTATGCTAGAGAAATGTGACTGTGGTTCATCCACCTCTGCAAAGTAGATGGCACTAGAAAACAATATGACTCCAATGAAAAGAAAAAAGACAAGCAAACCAAGTTCCCTCATGCTGGCCTTGAGGGTCTGTCCTAAGATTTGGAGCCCCTTGGAGTGGCGAGAAAGCTTGAAGATGCGGAACACCCTGACCAATCGGATAATCCTGAGGATGGCCAAAGACATATTCTGCTGGCCATTTAGCTCACTGTGTTGAATCAGCTCAGTAGCAAGGGTCACAAAATATGGAATAATAGATATAATATCAATGATATTCATAATATTTTTGAAGAACTTGGTTTTGCTGGGACAAACAATGAATCTGACAAGTAGTTCAAAAGAGAACCAAATGATGCAAGCAGTTTCTATCATGAAGAAAGGGTCTGTGAAAGTATTAGAGGCCACAACAGCTTTGGTTATATTATTAGTCTCATGATTTAGCTCCTTCTCATCTCTGAATTCAGGTAAAGTCTCTATACAGAAAATTATAATAGAAACAACAATAACCAAAACTGAGACCAAAGCCACACCCCTGGCTGCACTAGAGCTTTCAGGGTACTCAAAGAGCAACCAGAACTGCCTATGAAAGTCATTGGATGGCAAAAGGGTGATAGGGTCCTTAATATAGCCTTCATCTTCTCTGAACTTATCCATTGCTTCTTCACCCAGTTCATAGAAAGTGATCTCATCAGCAAAGATATCTATAGGAACATTAGCTGGTCTCCGAATTTTACCCCCAGACTGGTAATAGTACAGTATACCATCGAAACTGGGCCTATTCCTGTCAAAGAAGTACTCATTCCTCATAGAATCAAAATAATGTATTCTTTTCTCAGGGTCTCCAAGCAAGGTGTCTGGAAACTGATGAAGTGTCTTGAGTTGTGTCTCAAATTTCAGTCCAGCAATGTTGATTATTACTCTCTGGTCACCCTCATCCATGCCCCCATTCTCTGTCCCCAGGTGGTCACAGAATTCAGCAGACAACTTGGAGAATATGGTCTCATTGTTGGTCTTCTCACTATTGATGAGTATTCTCCAGTTAGACAGAAGGCTGGCACAGCTGGGACGTCCTTTGTGCAGTTGCTCAGCAGCACTGAGGTCATTTGAAAAACACGGATCTTCCATTATTTCATTAGTGTTGTCAAAACTAACTAATGCCACCTCCATTTCCTTCCAAGTGGACACATCCATCAGATGGGAGCAATCAGATGAGCAGCCTAAATCCCCAGGTTAGATACCAATAACTTGTTTCTTTCTCACAGTATCTGCAGATGGAGAGGGAGAGAGGATTTATATGTATTTTTTTTCCTTGCAAAGAGTGAAATAAATCTGGTTTAAGAATAATTCTCCATTAAACAAACATAGTTATCTTTCTAAAAGAGGATTACTAGATATTTGGAATTCATGTTTCGTTATATAGTTTTTCCAGCAAAATTTACAATGCCCAAGATTATAGGTTTTACAAGGGCAGTCTTTCAATGGATCCCCCCCAAAAAAACATGGACTGTACAGTAATCCCACTGACCCATGGGAAGTATAGACACATTTTTCAAATGGCTTCTTCAAAGTGAGGATACTGGAATAAAGGGTTTTTCATTTTACATTCTGCCTGCCAGATATTTTTTAATACTTAGATTCAAAGACTATTAAGGCACAGGTTGAGAATGAGCAACAGAAATCCTCCATTATAAGCTTAAGTTCAAACATTAGCGCATGCATGCATCTTCTTATTCTAAATAAGCAGGGGATAGATGCTTGCTTATGGGAAACACTTATCTTGACCACAAGCAGAAGTTAATATTTCCACATAATCAGTTTTGAGAAGTATGTTTGTGGAGGTTCTGCTTTGGTCACCACAGGTTCAAGAAATGCTACAGTTTGCAGATGTTACAAACTGATGACATTTTGTGGACATTGGTTCTTAATGTCAATACATATTGCATTTTTAACTCAAATAATTTCCAAATAACACCACAATAAAAATAATAGATTTGATAGTGATGCCAGATTCTCAATGAAGGAAACTGTAAATAGTATTAAATGAATTTAAATACTTTTGAAATAGAATTCAAAATAGAATTTCAGCACTATTTAGTGCTGAAACAAAGAACAGCAGATTTTAGAAACTGGAAGGATTATTCTACACTAGGACATTTTAATTTAATTTATTCTGATTTATGTAGATCAGCATAATCTAGTTTTAAAAAACTAAGAGATTTTTTAAAAAACAAACAAAAATTTGAATTTAATATAAGCATTTTAAGCTTCTGACTTTCAAAAAAAAACAACCTCCCATCAGCAGCATTTTTTAACTGTTTTAATGCTTCAGAAGCCAACATTTTGATATTTATTATTTTCCAAATGTTTTGGGCTTCACTTTCTATAATATTTCACCACAGTGGATGAGGCTAAGGGAACTGTGATTCTGTGCTGAACATAAAGCAAAATTATTCCAAAATATTTCAGCACTACTTTTAACACAAAAGCAGTTACAGTTTATTGTGCTGTATAAAGTCACAGCATTTTTCTTGCATTTTTTCACAGTAAATGTGTTCTCCCCCGCCATATTCAGTAGATATGATTATAATCTAAAATATGCTTGTTCTTCAGTCAATAATTCTAAGCACGTTCATCTTCTCTCTCTGGAATGTCTTATGCCTTGTTTCTACAACTATTTGCACAACACCTCAAACATTTCCAGAGGCTTGCAGTTCATAAAAATCATGAGTAAAACCAATCTCTGTGAGATGGTTTCCTCCACTCTAGTAGCACTTTTGGCTTTGAAGGCTATTTCAGAAAGTACCTATTAACTCAAAAGGGTCAGACTGAGGGGTCTGACCATTTCCAGGCTTCATCCCTTGAATACCTTAAAGAGAGCTGCAGTAAAGCAGTGCATGAACTGGACAGGCAGATTCTATCTGGAGCAGAATATTCCAGAGATAACAAGGCAAATCTACACCACACCTGTCCTTTGGAACAATACGCTCCACCCCTGCTGGCCTTTAAGAGAGCTTTAAAGACTGGCTGTTCCTACAGGCCTACTATGCGCTAGGTGAGTGAATCTGCTATGTTTGATGCAATGAAATCCGTCCCCACCCACCCAGAACAACCTTTCCTGTTGTATTGTTATCAACTACTTTTAATCCTTTGTAAGCTACTCAGAGTTATTGACAAGTAGGAGGCCTTAGAAAGTGACATGGTGTGTGTGTCTTTGTGTGTCTGCCTGTCTGTATAATCCCTGAAGTTTTCTTGGCAAGATTTTTGAAAAGTGGGCTATCTTTGCCTTCTCCCTAGGGCTGAGAGAGAATGACTTGCTCAAATCATCTTTCCAGCTCTGTGCCTAAGTTGGGACTAGAATTCACCGTCTTCCAGTTTCTAGCCTGATCTCTTAACCTCAACACACGTATTTATAATTATAAATAAATAAGTACTGTGGAATGTTATGCTATGTATGAAGGGGGAAATAGCAGTGAATTATTGTTTGTGCGAGCTTATGGAGCTCCTCCAAACCTGTTTATAACACACAGTGAAGGAATTTTATTAGGAAACAGAAGGGGGAGCCGATACAACAATGATTGTGTTTTGCAGTACAAGACACTGTAGGTTAAAATTAAGATTACCTACATTTGAAACCAACTGCACATTTGTCATGACCTAAGGAAATGACAACCCACTCCAGTATCCTTGCCAAGAAAACCCATGGACAAAGATATGATACCGGAAGGTGAGCCCCTCAGGTCGGAAGGCATCCAATATGCTATTGGGGAAGAGCAGAGGGCAATTACAAGTAGCTCCAGCGAGAGTGAAATGGCTGGGCCAAAGCCAAAAGGAGGCTCAGCTGTGGATGCATCTGGAGGTGAAAGTAAAGTCCAGTTGTATAAAGAACAATATTACATCGGAACCTGGAATGTAAGATTTATGAATCAAGATAAGCTGGATGTGGTCAAACATGAGATGACAAGGTTGAACATCAACATCTTGGGAATCATCAACTAAAATGGATGGGAATGGGTGAATTTAATTCAGATGACCACTATATTTACTACTATGAGTAAGACTACTATATCTACTACTGTGGGGTTTTCATGGCAAGGATACTGTAGTGGGTTACCATTTCCTTCTCTTGTGGAGTCCTATAGCCCATTTTTTACCATATGTCCAGGAACTCCAACATAAATGACAGAATTATCTTGGTTTGAATCCAAGGCAAACCCTTCAACATCACTGAAATCCAAGTCTATAACCCAACCACTGATACCAAAGAAGCTGAAGGTGATCGGTTCTATGAAAGCTTATAACACCTTCTATAACACACAGAAAAGATGTCCTTTTGCTGGCTCATGGAGAAAGCAAGAGAGTTCCAGAAAAAGATCTACTTAATTGACTATGCTAAAGGCTTTGATTGTGTGAATCACAACAAACTATCGCAAATTCTTAAAAAGACGGGAGTACCAGACACCTTACCTGTCTCCTGAGAAACCTGTATGAGGATCAAGAAGTAACAGTTAGAACAGAACATGGAACAATGGATTGGTTCAAAATTGGGAAAGGAGTACAACGTGGCTGTATGTTATCACCCTGCTTCTTTAACTTCAACATAGAGTACATCATGCAAAATGCCAGGGTGGATGAATCACCAGCCGGAATTAAGATTGCTAGGAGAAATATCAACAACCTCAGATATGCAGAAAGTGAAGAGGAATTAAAGAGCCTCTTGTTGAGGGTGAAAGAGAAGAGTGCAAAAGCTGGCTTGAAACTCAACATTAAAAAATTAAAATCATGCCACCTGGCCCCATCACTTCCTGCCAAATAGAAAGGGAAGAAATGGAAGCAGTGGCAGATTTTATTTTCTTGGGCCCCAAGATCACTTTTCTAGAAAATCAAAGCTAGTGGAACATTATCTGAACTTTGGAAGAAGAAGCTGTCATTCCATGGTAGATTAGATTGATGTATACAAGTAGTCCTCATTTAATAGTTCTCTTGTTTAGTAATCATCTGCAGTTATAGTGATGAAAAAATAACATTATGGCTAATCTTTGCATTTATGACCTTCACAAGTCTATAAAGCTGAAGATCATAAGCACAATTTCACTTAACGACCACTTCACCTAACAACTGAGTTTCCAGTCATAGTTGTGGTCACTAAAGGAGTACCTGTAGTTTAGTCCAGTGCAAGACAGTCTTCTTTTTTATAATGATACCAGCTACCTCCATAACTTTTTTTAATGAAGGTGCTGAATTCCATCTGGTAGCAGAGCATTTCAGATAATCACAATATGTAATCTCAACAGAAATTATGAGCTTTTCTGTCAAAGTCCCAAATCCATAAAGATCACTTTTCAAGAATCCTGTTTAATCTTGTGGAACCACAGGATACTCTGAATTCTATTGACAGGACACTAATCAGTTTGATTCAATTTTCAGACAAGTGCTAATGAATGAAGCTACTAATAGCCATGAACTTTGGGGAGAATCACAAGCAAATTAGTATAGTGTTATACCACATCATTCTCCAAGATTCGTTGCCATATTTTTTTTGAAAAGAAAGGAGGGCAGAGAAGAAAAGAGAAGCTTTTTTCATGACAGAAAGTAATAGTGATGTGGGATTTGTCTGTCTGTCGCTTTCTATTGTGGGAATTCCCTCTATTAATGTCAGCTGGAAATGTTAAGTAATTGAAACACTGGTCATTGCAAAAAAATAATCAAATGTTTGGTTCGCATTGTATATAAATTATATTATTCAAATTGGAGGAACCGAGACCTCATAATTTGCTATCACAAACTTTGAGTAATAACCCTTCATATCTTCTATTCAAGATGATAATGATCCAAAGTTATTTAAAAAATAATTTGAGTTTAAGAGTCCAAATTGGAATTATTTCCAGAGGAGATGTTTGGATGTTCCCAGATGCTAGAAATACTAATCAAATTTACTTCTATAACAGATCTCCTGGAGAATGAAAAACGAAGGACAGATTGGTGAAAAACATGGTAGGATAATTTTGTTCAGATTCCATGTAAAAGTTGATAAATAAGGCACAGAAATTGCACAACAAAGACATCCTTTTCCATTTAAGCCTTATGTCAATGATGCAAGGAAATTAGATTTAAGTCATGGAAATGAGGAAAATAAATCCATACATTCTTTGCTGACTATTGCTGTAATATTACATAATTCATAAAATTATGAATTTTATTAATCATATAATAGTGGGAGTTAAGAAACTTTTAAATTCTGAAAGGTTCAGCAACTGGTTATTCATCTGAGCCCCTACTTTGTCTTCTCCACTCGTCAAAAGTATTAGATTTAAAAATATGTAAAATTAGGAACAGAGCAATCCTCTTCCCCTTGCCTTGGTAGAAGAAAAAGAGGAAAAATGCCATTGGTCTCTTGCTCGCTTGGCTTCTTCCACTGCATATATGCTGTCTGTGGCCATCCCTTGACTACTTCTGGGAGTTAGAC
>JANHZU010005064.1:0-12161 GCA_032468055.1 Acrochordus granulatus | reverse complement strand
AATCAGTGAACTAAAATGGACAGGAATGGGTGAATTTAATTCAGATGACCACTATATCTACTATTGTGGACAAGAATTTGAAGACATAGAGTAGCCATCATAGTCAATAAAAGAATTAGAAACGCAATACTGGGGTACAATCTCAAAAATAAAAGAATTATCTCTGTTTGAATCCAAGGCAAACCATTCAGCAAGATGCAACTCTACATATGGACATCACCAAATGGTCAACATCAAAATCAGATTGATGATACTTTTTGCAGCCAAAGATGGAGAAGCTCTATAGAGTCAATAAAAACAAGATATGAAACTGACTGTGATTCAGATCATGAGCTTTAATTGCAAACTTTAGGCTTCAATTGAGGAAAGCAGGGAAAATCACTAGGCCATTCAGGTATGACTTCAATGATATGATATCATAAATTATATTTATGAATATAAAGTGGAGGTAAAGAATAGATTTAAGGATTAGATCTGTTAGACAGAATGCCTGAAGAACTATGAGTGGAGGTGCATAACATTGTACAAAAGATAGCTATTAAAACCATCCGAAAGAAAAATAAATGCAAGAAAGCAAAGTGGCTGTCTGATGAGGCTTTACAAATAACTGAGGAAAGAAGGATAGCGAAAGGCAAGGGAGAAAGGGAAGGATATACCCAACTGAATGCAGATTTCTAGCGAATAGCAAGGAGAGATAAGAAGGTCTTCTTAAATGAACAAATGCAAAGAAATAGAGGAAAACAATAGACTGGTGAAAATCAGAGATCTCTTCAAGAAAATTGGAGATATTAAGGGAATGTTTTGCACAAAAATGGGCATGATAAAGGACAAAAATGGTAGGAACTTAACAGAAACAGAAGAGATTAAAAAGAGGTGGCAAGAATACACAGAAGATCTAGACAAGAATGATCTAAACCTCCTTGATAACATTTATGTGGTTACTGGTATGGTTGCTGACCTAGAGCCAGACATCCTAGAGTGTGAGGTCAAGTTGTCCTTAGGAAACATTGCTAATAACAAAGCTAATGGAGGTGAAGTATTCCACTGAACTATTTAAAATCCTAAACAATGATGCCATTAAAGTTCTGCACTCAATATGCCAGCAAATTTGGGAAACTCAGTAGTGGCCACAGGATTGGAAAAAGTCAGTTTACATTACAATCCCAAAGAAGGGCAATGACAAAGAATTTTCAAACTACCATACAATTGTACTCATTTCACATGCTAGCAAGATTTTGCTCAAAATATTTTGCTCAAAATACTATAAGCTAGGCTTCAGCAGTATGTGAACTGAGAACTACCAGAAGTACGAACTGTGTTTTCAAGAGGCAGAGGAACAAGCAATCAAAATGGCAACATTCTCTGGCTCATAGAAAAAGCAGGGGAGTTCCAGAAAAAGATCTACTTCTGCTTCATTGACTATGCTAGAACCTTTGATTGTGTGGATCACAACATACCGTGGCAAATACTTAAAGAGATGGGAGTACCAGACCATCTCACCTGTCTCTTGAGAAACCTGTATGAGGATCAGAAGCAACAGTTAGAATTAAACACAGAACAGTGGATTGGTTCAAAATTGGGAAAGAAGTACAACAACACTGATATTGTCACCCAGCTTATTTATCTTCTATGCAGAGAAATGCTGAGTTGGATGAATCACAAACTGGAATTGCTGGGAGAAATGTCAAAAACCTGAGATATGCAGGTGATACCACTCTAATGGCAGAAAGTGAAGAGGAACTAAAGAGCCTCTTGATGAGGGTGAAAGAGGAGTGCCAAAGCTGGCTTGAAATTCAACATTTAAAAAACTTGGATCATGGCATCTGATCCCATCACTTCCCGACAAATAGAAGGGGAAGAAGTAGAAACAGTGACAGGTTTTATCTTCTTGTGTTCCAAGATCACTGCAGATGGTGACTGCATCCATGAAATTAAAAGACCCTTATTGCTTGGAGGAAAGCTATGGTTTGCCAACAAAGGTCAAAGCTATGGTTCATTGGAATGACAGATACAGAATCTGAAGCTCAAGTATTTTGGCTACCTAATGCGAAGAGAGGACTCATTGGAAAAGACTGTGATGCTGGGAAAGATTGATGGCAAAAGGAGAAAGATAAGATGGTTAGTTCACATCATAGATTGGATGGGAGTGGATTTGGCAGACTCTGGGAGGCAGTGAAGAAAAGGGAAGCCTGGCATGCTGCAGTCCATGGAATCATGAAGAGTTGGATGTGACTGAGTGACTGAACAACAACAGTATAATATAATCCATGAAAGACAACAGAGAGTAGCTACTGAAATCCCTTACAGTATTTCATCTTTCTTCTGAATTGTGGCACTCTCCACAATCATCATAATTCTGAGCCAGCATAATCATTGGCTATGCGGAATAGGGATGACTGAAGTCATTTTCACATAGCTGAACAGACTGGCTTGATTCTTTGAATTGGCCCTTCTTTTAACATATAACTAGTTTGAAAGCCAGTTTGGAGTAGTAGTTAAGGTGCTGGCTTAGAAACCAGGAGACTGTGGTTTCTAGAGCTCCCTTAGATTTCAAAACTGGTTCGGTGACTCTGGGCCTGTCACTTTCTCTCCACCTAATCCATCTCACAGGATTTTTGTTGTGGAGAAAATAGAAGGCAAGAATATTAGGTATGTTTGAGTTCACACATATATAAATACACAGTCACTCACACACACACACATTTCTTTATAAGGGAAACATAATTATAATCCAATAATCCTATCCTAAAAAAAGAAGTTTCTAAAATACTTCTTGTTGAGGTTCTTGTTTTTCTACCTTATTTCCCTTCATGTTTTTCTGGGTGATATGCCTGAGAGTGGACATATAGTGCAATATCTTCTTGTGTAGCTTTCATTGCACGTTTTCCTATCACTCTGAAGCTTTACTGGTTGCTTGTATTTCCCAAGTGGAGAATTTGAAATTGGAATCTTTCCCTTAGGATGTCTTTTCTTGGACTTAATTTGACCTGCAGACCATAGGCAGGTTGATTGTGTAACTGAATTCATATAGTTTCTGAACCATTTTCATATTAAGCATGGGCAAGACATTTCTAAATGAAATTTTACTCCACTAGACTGAATGAAAACTGCTTGAGGAAAAAACAGTGTATATGTTCTGCCCAACACAGTTATCTATTGACTTGTTTCAAGGGCCCTATTTCTTTTCAGAGTTTCCTACAGTAGTAGTACCAGCGTGTGACTTAGGTATCTACAATACCATTAATCTCTCATGTCACCACAAGTAAGAAAAGATTGTCCTTCAATCTCTTCTGTGAAGTAGAAATTGATATTATCCATTTTATAAAGTTCTCTCCAAAGTGCCTATTCTGCCAAAATTTTGAACAAGAAAGAATAAGCTAATATGATCTAGACTATGATGCAGACTGTAGCTATGGAGTGCCATTTGAGATGAAAGTATTAAAGGCACAGGAAGGTAAATGAGAAATAAAATGAGAGAGGGGAAGCTTGCCTTTTACTCTTTCCCTTGCATTGAGATACTTTCAGTTTTGGGAATAATATTATAATAGCAGCTACCAGAAAAGTGACAAAAACAGCAGAGTGGGGGAGAGAATCAGTACAGCAACCTATAGAGAGAAGAATTACATCAAATTAACTTCAGAAAATGTTTGTGGAATTAGATAATAAGTTAGCTGAATCATATGATATAAAATTGACAGCTTTTGAAAAAAGAATGCATCAAAGACTTTAAGGATGAAAGAAGAAATGAAAGAAGAAGTTACGAAGATGGAAAGCTCTGTAAAACAAGTTGGAAGTGTTTTGTATATAAATCCTCAACTGAAACAGAACTTATATTGAGTGATGGGCATGGGGTGGAAGTTTATCTGCATGTGATAAAGAGTTTGATAATGGGAATTTATGCCCCAAATGAGAATAAAGTACTGTTCTATAAAAGACTTAATGGAGAGACCAATAGGTTTAATTTATGACATTTGGCATTTGATGGAGATTGTAATGGAGTGAGTTTCCCAGAATTGGATAGAATTTCTGATAAAAATATTAAAATCACTCAAGGCAAATTATCAAAAGTTTTCTTTGACTTGATGGACAATTTAGGGTGGTTGATATATGGAGACAGAAAAATGGCAATTCAAGAGAGTACACTTATTTTTCTGAAAGGCATAAATCCTTTCCAAAAATCAACATGATTTGGATTCAATGAATTTGGCTACTACAGTTTCTAAAGTAGAGATATCAAAGACTTTTTCAGATCATAATTCTTTGAGTTTGATTTATAAAAGAAAATGTAATTCTTTTAGATTGGGTCTAAATTATATGTTACTTTAGAAAGAAGCAATAATGGAGGATTATAAAAATAAATTAAAATATTTTGAAAATAATCTAAATAAAGGTACTGATTTAAGAATGGTTTAACATGCAAACAAAACATGTATTAGAGGTTTTTTTATTCAATGTAATACTGAACTCAAAAAAAGAGTCAACAGAAAAAAGCTATTTGGATGAGATAAAGAGAAAAGAAGAAAAATTAAGGAAATTTCTGAGAAGATAAGATTTCTCAACAAATTAAGACTTTACAGTGACAATTATCTATGTTAACAATGTTATCTATGTTACTAATGAAAAACAAGCCACATTGTTTTTTTAGATGCAGAGAAGGCCTTGAACAATTTGAGTTTTACTTAAAGTTTAAGTTTCTTTATAATTTTATTGGTTGAGAAGCAATAAAAGAAAATTTAAACTCTGGAAGGGTAAATTAGCCCATATTGTTGTTCAGTCGCTCAGTATTGTCTAACTCTTCACAACCCCATGGACCATACCATTCACTGCCTCCCGGAGTCTGCCCAAAACCATTCCCATCATGTCTACAATGCTATCTAACCATATCATCCTCTGCCATCCTCTTCCCCTTTTGCTTTCAATCTTTCCCAGCATCACGGTCTTTTCCAGTGAGTCCTCTCTTTGCATTATGTAGCCAAAGCACTTGAGCTGCAGCTTCAGTATCTGTCCTTCCAATGAACAGTCAGGGTTGATTTCCTTTAGGATTGACTGGTTTGATCTCCTTGCAAGTGATCTCCTTGCAACCAAGTGGTTGCAGAGAGGCAGACATGACTGAGTAACAGTATAACAAACAATTAAGCATAAAGAAGACCATGGGTAGAACAACCAGACTTAGAACTGTCAAAAAGATATTGAAGTGGTGAAGAGTTTTTGCTTTTCAGGGTCAACATCAACAATAAAGGAACCAACAGTCAAGAAATATGCTGCAGACCAGCACTTGGCAGAATAGCCATGAAGGCATTGAAAAAGATATTAAAATGCAATGACATGTCAAAACCTACAAGATCAAAATTATACAGGCAGTGGCTTTCCCTGGGATGCTGTATAGAAGCAAAAATAAGAAGAAGCAGGATAGAAAGAGTATAGACACTTTTGAATGTTAGGGTGTTGGAAAAGACTCTTGAGAATACCTTAGGTTGCTAAGCAAGCAGAGAATGTATTAAAGAACAAATTTTTCACTCAAGGCACAAATGTCCAAGCTCAAATTAACACTTTTTGGATATATTATGCAAGGTCTATTCTCCCTTGAGAAGTCCATTCTGGGAAGGGTTGAAAAGATGAAAACAATTGGCAAGAAGGTGGCTGGACTCGAATACAGTGGTGATGGGTGCACTTCTGGGAGACCTGACAGGCAAGGTAGAGACAGATAACCTGGAGAAGTGTTCCATATGGCTTTGTGGCCAGGCTGGCTGCTGCTTTGCTAGGGGAAAAACCAATACAAGCAATGAGAAACAGCTCAGGTATGACCTTGGAGGGCAGCCGTGCCGTTAGGAGAACAGATGAGCTATGCTGGCTTCTTGCCAGGACTGTTTTGGGTCAAATGGAGGCAAGATTCTCATTGGTCAAGCCTAGCATACAAGTCTTGGGGTTTTAAAGCCCTTGGAGGAAAACCCACCTCCTCAGCTGCTATGGGAAATGCTGTGGATTTGAACCATACAGAGGGAGGGAGAGAAACAGAAAAACACATTGCCAAGTTTGGAGGCAATGCTGCTCTGAAGCATTGAGGCAGTATGTTGGGGGTTTTTTTGGAATGACAGTGCAGGAAACTGGTGGCTGGAGAGAGACATTGCTGTGAATGTGTTGGGCCACTGGAGTGAGCAGTTGCCATTTCCTGACCCTAGAGGGAGAAAAGGTGTGAAGACTTTGTCTGGAAACTTCACTTCCCTGAATGAAGAAAAATAAACACCCAGGCAGAGGGATGTGATTCACCTCAAATCCAAGACAGATGGGGAGCTGTCTGCCTGCAGAGGGGCACCTGGAATCCTTGGGGAAGCCCCAGATCAGAAGGGCTGGACAGAAACTCCAGAGGGGGATGCATCTTGCAGTGTCTATGCAGAACGAAGGCTGACAAGATCTGAAACAGATGCACAATGAAAGGCTTTAAGTGTAAAGTAACTCTAAAATAACAGCCAGTTTTTATCTATTAATGAAAAACTGGGCAACAGGAAGGAAGAATGAAAAACGTTTATGTATGTGTGTGTAGGGAGGGAATGGTAGTTAGCAAAGTGGATGGTTGCTAGCAACTAGCTCTAGGAGAGAGACAGAGAAGGTTAGTGCCTTTGGCAAAACAGAAGAGGCTTTCCACTGGGAAATTTGAACACACTGATGTATAGTATTCTGTTTTCCCCCCAGCTTGCATGTATTAACGAAACATAAAAGCTTACACAGTTGCAATGAAGCAATTGTTCCACTAAAGTCATCCATCCACCCCCAGCCATAAAAGTACCATCAGTTACACTGTGACGGAAGGATTTTTCTTATGTCGACACAAAAGTGATAATACATAATCAGTCAAAAGTTGGACTGAAAATATAAATTGCAAGAGCAAGAAATAAGAATCAGTACACTGTGGCCAAAAGGAAACTTTGACTAGAAGAGATTTTTCCATCTTGGCATCTTGTTGCCTTCCCATCTTGTGGCTGGGAGTGAGTGATAAGAACTATGAATTTGGGCTGTTGAAATCCCAACACATTTGAAAGAGTGACAAATGTGTTCATACTCAAATAATTAACAATCTATAATTTCCAAACCCTCCACCTTTTCTTATTGTGGTGAATCACCAGTATGGACCTTGCATTCTGATCTGCTGGAAATCTGGCAGCCTGGCACCATGACTAACGAAGACAACCACATACAGTAAGATACAAGACAACACTTTTATCTTCATGGTATTTGATTCATTTGGTTTCATTTTTTCATCCTGTAATTCATTGACACAGCCATAAGTTTGTCAAAGTTTGATCTTCCTTTGTTTTCAAATGATAGGAGCTTGTGGAAAGATATTTCATTGGCAGGAGACAAAACACTCTGAAGGGCATGATGCAGGCTAGCTACACTGAAGGTGTCCACATGGCTTGGATTTCATTTCCCAACATTCCCTACCAGAATGGCAAAAATGGCCATTCCCTCATAAAAACGTGTGATTTCAGCTTTCTTACATGTCCACCAAAGATGAAAAAATGTATCCTCAGTTTGATTATATTTCCAGCAAATGTTTGAAATTCCCTTACATATTTTACAATTTATTAGTGTCAAATATCAATGATACATCATTTTATAAAAGTTCTCTTTTATAATTCAGTGTAAATTTCTACCCATTCTTCCACATATTATCCCACTGATCCAACTGTATATTATATTCTAAAGCTAGAAAACATTGGGATCAAATATGCATTTTGATTCAGAACATTTTAAAAGTAGAAGTATAATTGAAGCCAGAGATTTTTCTTTTGGGGCTAATGGACAAATAGATTGAAAGCTCTTATGGAACTTTGTTTTTATATATGATAATAGCAGTGAGACTTCTGTATGCACAAAGATGGAAAGTTTTACAAATATTAAGAGTGGAAGAATGGATAGCGAAACTGATGGAATTTGCAAAGATGGAAGAACTGACAGCTTTAATTAAAGAAAAGATTTTGGCCAATTTTATTTCTACATGGAAACCGTTTCTGGATTTTTTA
Source organism: Acrochordus granulatus (assembly GCA_032468055.1). Taxonomy (NCBI): domain Eukaryota; kingdom Metazoa; phylum Chordata; class Lepidosauria; order Squamata; family Acrochordidae; genus Acrochordus; species Acrochordus granulatus. The sequence continues at coordinate 4,140 of JANHZU010005064.1, read as the reverse complement.
CAAGAAACTGAAAAATATGTAATTTTGATTTTGGGATGTGATGATTAAAATTATATGAGATTATAGAAATAATATAGACTATTTTGAATGTTAGAGTAAGAGTTACTTGTTGAGATGGGTGGTTATAGAAATCAAATAAATAGTGTTTGACATACTGTATTTGTTATCTATATCTGTACCAAATAAAATCAGAATTCATTCTTTCTTTCTTTCTTCACTTTTATCTTGCTTTTTCCCTGACTTTTCCTTTTTTCAATTTTTTTTCTTCTTGCTCACTTATCTTTTATCCTTGTTTTTTAAAAAAAATCAATAAAGTTATATATAAAAATTTGATTTCAGAAACATCAACAGGTACACAAAGATCCACAAAATCAAGCTACTGATCAAACCTTGTGATCAAAATTCTGTCTCTTTTGTAATATACTACTGTATGGTCTTCATTTTTTAAGGCTTGTAAATTTCTTTTTTTAAATTAAATTGTGCAGGAATCCAGTTAGTATTTTGTTTTTAAAAACCCTGCTCTTAACATATTATATGTATACAGACTTCTTTCTGTATTTTTTTTCAGTACAGAAAAAATTGACTTTTGAGCTGGATTGGACCCTTACACATTGTCAAAAATAGAGGAAATAGATTGAGAAAGCAGAGAACAGAGGATGGCATCCTACTTTGCATAAGGGGAAAAATAATAATGGTTTCAAATGGTGCAATACATCTCAGCTCCTCTGAATTTAGTGATGATTTCAATGAATATAAATTTTCACTGTCCTACATCACTATGTCATTCAAATCACCATTGTTTGGAAGAGGTAAGGTATGCATTATCTTTCATGTTTCTTTTCAATGAACGTTTATCTGTTTGACTTCATTCACTGAATCTTGGCAATACTTTCATAAGCTAACAATCTTCAGTTTTCTTCTGTGTGATGATTCCTATAGGTTGCTGGTCTTTCATAAACTCAACCTTCTATTCTGGACCTAAGCTCAGTCTATAAATATATCTGTTTTATAGTTAATCAGACAAAATATACATATACAATTTTATGTCTTAATGACAGTTATGTTGATCCTGGATTATCTTTGAAGAGTAGAAAAATAACACGGAGTAGGAAAAAAATAAAATATACTTAATTGCAACTCTGGTTCATAAAGAAGCATCTGCTTTTAAAGCCTGAAATTTAGAAAAATGTAGCACAAAATAATGTAAAAAGATATATAAATATAGATATAAAAGCAATTATCTCTATGTGCGATGCTGTTTTTTCATATAAGAACATCCAGGCAATGCAATAAGACATATTTTGATTCACTCTTATTGTATTTTTATGACCATGCAATCAAAATGATGACATGAATGAAAGAAAGTAATTCTGCACTGGTATATGTACACACCCAACCTCTCTTGTTACATCCTCATTATGATAAAAAAATACAGCAAATTAGATTCATAATTCTCAAATTAAAATGGTGGACATATCCTCTACTTGGGTGGCAATTCTCAGCTAAGAAATTCAGGACAACCAAAGAAAGATCTTCAAGAATCAAGGATGAAGCCCTTCAATTATTCTAGACTGAAACTGGCATGATTAACTCCCCCATGGAAATCAAAGGGAAAGGGGGTTAAAAACAGTACTGTTGAAATTCCATGGGGCTACAAAGGAGTAACACTTTACCCCATCATCCCAACTTCTTGAACCTCTGGGGAGAAATTCTGGGAATTAAAGTCCAACATACCTGCAGGGCACCACTTAAAAGAAAATGCTAGCTGTGCATTGATCAAGAGATAATCCAATGAATGTTTTTGTGTGTCTTTTTTGTTTCTATGATCTTCTTAACACAATATTGTATAGGCAGACTAAGTGATGGAATAGAACACTACTAGAACAGTGTATTAGAGTTGGGAATTATGTTTTTGCCTGGCATCCATTATTTTCAAAATCTTCTAAATTAGGTCTGTGGTATGATTTAATGGAAAATATTGTTGCTTCCATCATATTGCATTAGAAGATTCCTTTCTCATCATTTACTTATAGATTGTGTATCCATGCTTGAGCAAATAACTAGATATCCCCTAGCACAGAACTATTAAAATATTTAGAGCAGGGCTGTGTAAAAAAGACTGAGAGTTGAATTATTCATACCTTTCCTTTTATCTTGACATTGGCAATTTTATTTTAGCAGGGTGGATTCCTGTACTAGAATCCTGGCTAATCTTGCTCAGCAGAATTAGCAAATGAATTCACTTGTATAGAATAACTAGGTTGTACTATCTCAGTAGGTAGGAATGATGAAGTTTGAATGAAATTTAGATAATCTGCAAGAAGGAATGCATTGCCAATAAGATGACATGTGCATTACAAGAGTACAGATGGGATGGCACATAATAGTGATTTCAAAGTAGACTAAGGAATCATTGGCTTGTGCAAGGGGGTTATAATTTACTTCAGCAATTGGTTTGCCCTATAGAGTTGCTCCCCACACTGAGGAATCACCTTGCTTTGGTTGGGGGGCTTGCATGCTCTGAAGAAGATAAGAATTATGCCAGAGATTCAACCATGATGGACAGATCTCATCAGAGGAGCCAGACAAAGAGTATCTCCCTGCCATAAAAATATGAGAAGTAAATTACAGAAATATATACCAACTCAGTCATTGCCTGAGTTAATAAGGACGGTGCTAGGTGTTGTTGGGGTTCCTGAACATCTAGTGAAAAATGGGCTACAGGACTCCACTGGAGAAGGAAATGACAACCCATTCCAGTATCTTTGCCAAGAAAATCCCATGCACAGTAACAAAAGACTAAAAGATATGACACCAGAAGATGAGCCTCTCAGATCAGAAGGAATTACAGATAGATCTAGAAAGAGTAAAGTGGCTGGGCCAAAGCCAGAAGGAAGCTCAGTTGTGGATTTTACAGGAGGCGAAAGAGAAGTCCATGCTGTAAAGAAGAATATCACATAGAAACGTGGAACATAAGATCTATGAATCAGGGTAAGCTGTTTGTGGTCAAACATGAGATGGCAAGATTGAACATCAACATCTTGGGACTTAGTGAACTAAAATGGACAGGAATGGGTGAATTTAATTCAGATGACCACTCTATCTACTACTGTTGTCAAGAATCCTTTAGAAGAAATGGAGTAGCCATCACAGTTAATAAAAGAGTGGGAAAAGCAGTTCTGGGATACAATATCCAAAATGACAGAAGGTTTGAATCTTCTTGGTTTGAATCTTGGTTTGAATCCAAGGCAAGCCATTCAACATCGTAGTAATCCATGTCTATGACCCAATCACTGATGCTGAAAAGGCTGAAGTTAACCAGTTCTATGAAGGCCTGCAACACCTTCTAGACCTCACACCAATCTCAAAGAAGGATAATGCCAAAGAATGTTCAAACTATCATAAGTTGCACTCATTTCACATGCTAGCAAAGTACTGCTCAAAATACTACAAGCTAGGCTTCAGAATGTAAACTGAGAACTACCAGATGTACAAGGTGGGTGTCAAAGAGGCAGAGGAATTAGCAATCAAATTGTGAGCATTCGCTGGATCATGGAAAAAGCGAGGGAATTCCAGAAAAACATCTACTTTTACTTCATTGACTACACTAAAGCCTTTGATTGTGTGGATCACAACCAAATGTGGCAAATTCTAAAAGAGATGGGGCTACCAGTCCACTTTACCTGTCTCCTGAGAAACTTGTATGCTAGTCAAGAAGTAACAGTTAGAACTGGACATGGAACAACGGATTGGTTCCAAATTGGGAAAGGAGTACAACGTCCTGCTTATTTAACTTCTATGCAGAGTTCATCATGCAAAATGCCGGGCTGGATGAATCACCAGCTGGAATTAAGGTTGCTGGGAGAAATATCAACAATCTCAGATATGCAATGATACCACTCTAAATGGCAGAAATAAAGAGCTTCTTGATGAGGGTGAAAGAGGAGAGTGCAAAACCTGGGTTAAAACTCAGCATAAAAAGACAAAGATCATGGCATCTGATCCCATCACTTCCTGGCACATAGAAGGGGAAGAAATGGAAGCAGTGGCAGATTTTACCTTATTGGGCTCCAAGATCACTGCAGATGGTGACTGCAGCCATGAAATCAAAAGACGCTTGCTCCTTGGGAAGAAAGCTAT
>JANHZU010005063.1:40528-50777 GCA_032468055.1 Acrochordus granulatus | reverse complement strand
TGCTCATTGGAGGGACAGATATTGAAGCTGAAGCTCAAGTACTTTGGCCACATAATGTGCAGAGAGGACTCATTAGAAAAGACTATGATGCTGGAAAGATTGAAGGGAAGAGGAGAAGGGGACGGCAGAAGATGAGATGGAGAGATAGCATAGTCAGTGTGATGGGCACTGGCTTGGGAAGACTCCAGGAGGCAGTGCAGGACAGGGAGGCCTGGCGTACTGCAGTCAGTGGGGTCGTGAAGAGTGGGACATGAGTTAGCGACTGAACAATTTTCAAGCATTGTTTTTGATCTCCAAAATGAAAAGCTGGATAATGATAAATAAGCACCAAGAAAGGAACATCAGCCACTTTCTATAGCATATTCTCAGTTGCCATATGGTAGAGCAAGAAGTTGAAATTTTGTCCAGCAATGAGTGATAGTTCAATAAGAAATGGACACCTTCATGTGGAGTCTGACCTTATTCTTTCATTCCTGGCCTTTATCATTTGACTATTATGTCCAAGCCATTTGAACACTTGAAATTTCTTGTTCTAGGAATTTCTAGTGCTTCAATAACACTGAAAATTTCCTACCATGATGATGTCAGTGGGCTTAGAGATAATAATACTCTATCTGAACTATTTTATATAAAAATGATTGCATTCCTTTCATTTAGTGAACCAGGATTTCCCAATATAAGATATATTTCAAGCTTTGCAAAGGAAAAATTAAGTGAAATTGAAGGGAATTCTTGAAGGTGTCATGATTTATTGACTCTCATATTTATATATCTTCCTTTAATGTGTTTGCAGCTGTTTGCTGTGTGTCAAAAAAAGGTGCTGAGCAGAATAATACAGTTACTGCAGATGCTGATGGTAGGTAAATGTCTTGTTCATTCTGCTGCCCTTAAGATTTGAATTAAATTATTCCTACATATGTAAAAATGTTGTGGCTGCCTTAAAAATAGGGTTATTTTTCTTGTATAAACACCTTTGGAATTGCCAACCACTTCAATAGTTTAGTTGTTAGCAAGGAACATTCATATTTAATCCAAGCCGTACTTCAGGAATCAGTGACACAGTATTCCAGCTCAGAAATGGATATGGGAATACATCCATCTGTGTTCAGCCAGCATTTCTGATGCATCTCTGCCTTGGTCAAGGAACAGACATTCTGACTAATATGGCTAGTGGTTTGATTGTCATGAAACATGTATTCACATTATTTTCCCTGATAGATGACGAGATGATGTCCACAGAGGTGACTCCATCATCCAGCTCTGAGCTCACTGAATTGGGCAAATGCTTAATGAAACAAGAGGTAAGGAAAGTCTAATTCAAAATTATCTTTATATCATTTGCGAGAATTGGAAGATTCAGATTAAACTTTTAAAAATATAAAGTCTGATAATCATTTCTTCCTAATTCTCACTCCTTGGGGGAATTTGCTCTTTAGTTTTAGGCCCCTCTTTTTTTTAAGAAGAAATTCAGGAAATGAGCAATTCTGAAAATCTTTGTTCAAAATGTAAGATCTCACCACACTTCTATCACAAAAGAAAGAAAGACATCCCACAGCTCTCAAGTATGGTTCTGTACCATTATCTCAAATTTGTACCACCTAATTTGGGGGGTAACTGCCAGTTTTCAGCAGTATAATTTTCCATTTTTGGCCACAGAAATGTTTGTTGTTCAAAATAGCTGTTAATAGCAGATGCTACTTCAATGGGGAAATAGGATGCATCTTTTTCTACTTGAAAAATTTTTGATAAGCAAATGTATTTTCTGTGCTTCTAAGACATGACAATCCAGAGTTTTTATGTACCATTTAATTCTGCTCTATAACCAAGAGTAGTTTGGTCTTTAAGACAGATATTCTGTTCGAATCTCTAACTAGCCTAATTTTCTTTTTTCCCAAGAATGTCTGTACCGCTCTGTTAATGACAGCCTTCACATCCCTTTCCTGGAAGGATACTTTGTCCTGTCAAAGAACTACCACCCAGCTCTGCTGGCCATTGCTCAAACAGGTACTTCCACACTGAATTTAACAGGGTGCTGACTGATGAATATGATAAAAGTGAATAGTCCTTCGTATTCAGCAAGATAGTGGTAAATATCAGAATTTTGGAAAATAGTCTCTTCCATCCATCTTATTTCACTCCAATCTCTCTGCCATAGGTGCTCACAAAGGATTTGATGATCTCTGAAGCAGTGATCTGGTTTTTCACAAGTGTACTGAAAGGGTTACAGGTTCATGGGCAACATGATGGCTGTATGGCAGCACTTGTCCACTTGGCTTTCCAGATCTATGAAGCTTTGGTAAGGAATGGGGGAGAAAGATCCATTCCCAAATCTGTTGTCATTTTTGTGGATTAGTGCTGCTACAAATCCAAAGCCAATTTCTGTGGGAGCAAAGTTCTGTGTGTGTCATTAGTTGTTAATTCCCTTTTCAGAAACAGCCATTTCTCTTCTGGCAAACATCTTTGCTGATTATTTCTCTTTATTATTTGAAGCGTCCACGATATACTGACTTGAAAACAGTGATGGAACAAGTTCCAGAAATCCAGAAAGATTCTCTGGAGCAGTTTGATTCCAAACTACTCAACCTAACACTTCAGAAGGTGGCAGACAAACGGCGGAAGGACCATTTCAAACGCCTAATTGCAGGCTGCATAGGGGTAAGACATGGTATTAAATAGCAGAAAATAAGCCTTGTCTCTCAGAAGGACAAAACAGGTTTCTTTCCCTCTTCTGACTTCAACCAATGACAGAGCTTATCTTTTCAGCTCCCTAGTTATGACGCATGTTACACAAATCCTAAATTATGATGGTAGAAATATCTGTGGTTCCAGAGATCTAAGCATGTAGCTTTTATAGTTCTATGATTCAAGGTATTCCCTTGAACTTTGCACATTTTATTTTTCCTAGACCATCCAGAGCTAACTACTCCATCTTAATTGTTACATAAAATAGCATTTATACTTGATTTCTGACTTTGATCTACTTGACTGTCTCTAATGCAACTTCTGCATATGCTGAACAATCTAGGTGGTGGCAAACCTATGGCACACCTAGCACAGTTTGTTAGTAGAAAGCCAGAGGGACACAGGGCTGGCCTGCTCCCCTCCCCCTCTCCATGCACACCTGAGGACATTTCTCACATCCTCTGCCCAGTAGCTCAATGGGAGCACTTCCTCCCTCCCCTGTCTGGGGTAAGGTGGGTGGCTCACGTGTCGTGGACAGCAGGCTGTTGGGTCTGTGGCAAAGGTGATTCCCGTGGTGGGGTTGGAGGGGAGCATAGCTCACAGCGTGGCATAGCTGGAGGGGAGCAGAGCATAAAGCAGAAATAGAGCAAACTAACTGGCACTTATGGATCTGCTTCGAGGCAGATTCAGGCCATTGGCTGCTGCTAGGCTGGCTGCTGTCTGGCACCCCCTGCTGGATCGGGAGGATCTGCTGCCACTGCCCCTCAAGGCAAAACGGCCTTTTCTTTTTTCTCTCAGTAATTTTTTTCTGGGATCTTTCCTGGGTGGTTTGGAAATGTTTCTCATCATAACCTGCCTCTGTGCTATGAGGGGAGAAGAGGGGGATGGGCTGGATGGTTCTGGGCAATGAGGGTATGTGTGTGTTTTTGTGTGCATGCACGCGCAAGAAGATTCCTGGCTGGCACGAGAGGGAGGAGAGGAGGGGGATTGCCTGGAAGAGAATCTGGAGTCTGAGTCTTGCGAGTTCTTTCTCTTGAATGCCTTTCACTTAATTTATGCTTTTTATGCGAGAGAGAACTGTTGGCTCCATGGTAAGATTTCCTGCACAAGCTCATCGCGCGATGCTCATCTTACGAGTTGCCATTCGTCAACCAAACTAAATTTTATTAAACATATTTGCTCATCTTGCAAAAATCTCATGCACTGAGGTGCTTGCAATCGGAGGTTCCAGTTTGAGCACTCGGTCCCTAAAAGGTTTGCCATCACTGATCTAGGGTACAGGAATAAGGTATAGCCCCACAATTATGAGTAGTGGGATTCTATAATTTTAGCAGTCTATTCTTGTTGGAGTATTTCTGTGGGTGGCTTGCCTATTCTTGTTTCTTGCTTCCTTGCAGAAGCCCCTAGGAGAACAATTCAGGAAAGAGGTCCACATCAGAAACCTTCCATCTCTTTTCAAGAAAGTGAAAGCACCCTTAGGCCAAGATGTTTTTGAGAATAATGAAGATGAAATCCTTATTGCACTCTTTGAGCCATAAGCTGAAGACAATTCCACTACCCTCTTCTTGCTTTATACTCTGTGTTATTTCACAGTAGCCATATTTCCTTTGTTTACTCTTTTCCTGAGCCCTGATAAGAGTTTTCACTGGCCTCATTCTCCTTTTTGGGGGGAGATGGAATTTCCTAGCTCCACTTGCAGCTTTACTGAATAACTTTTTCTTGTTACTGTTGGAGTTTTCTCAGGCATTCCAGCTGTCATTTGGCCAGTTCTTTAGGAGCAAACCTTCATGCATGCACACAGTACTTCAGGACACTTGTACTGTTGCTGCCTCAACATGACACTAACAGAGGACTCCTGCTTCCCAGTTGGAAAGACAGAGCTTGGGTAAAGTCATGCAGATGTGCACATTGGTGTTGCTGAATCCCTAAGTTTTACTAATTTGAAGACATTTTATTTCTTTTCAGAAGTGGTATTGGGCCAAATGTTCCACCAAATCATACGCTATTGAGAATCTGGGAGTGAAAACTTCTTTTTAGTTCAGCCAAGCCTCAGGAAGCTTCAAATTAAACATCCTCTTTGCCCTAAAATCATTATTGAAACAGGTATTCTAGCTACCAATCAGTCCTCAGCTATAAGGCAGAATTTTCTGAACAAAAGGAATTCAGAACTATTTTATACTGGATTAAAATACTTTAGGCTGAAATGCTGCCCTTGAATATAGAGCAGCATTTTGTTCAGTGTTGGATGGTACAAAATGCCTTCAGGTCAGGTCTTAAAATGTCTGTTTGTGTGAGCGAGCAATAGAATGTTGGCATAAATTTTCCAGATTTTAATTTACAGTCTGAAGAAGTAGTTATCAACCTGAAAGTCTTTCCTTAGTTACTGTTATAATAGTTTGACTACAGGTACAACAGAATTATTTTTTCATTTAAATGGCTTAATAATATATACATCTGGTTACGTGGACAAGAAAACAGGTCTTAATATTGATATTCAGATCCTCACTGGTAGCCAGATTCCACCCTGACTTGTTTCCTCTATAATCCTGATCTCAGTGTAATTTTATTTAAACCAAATTCCCCTGCTAAAATAGCTTTGGAATCTAGCCTAACTGTATTTATTGTGTCTTGATTACATTTTAACTTACTTTGTCCATAATAGAAGCATTTAAAACAACTGAGGGGTTTTTTTTTGTAGGGATGTTGTATCTTAAGATATCTCAAAATCAATACCAGTAAAAGTCTCTTTGTTTTATACAAACATTGCTATTCTGCCTCTGCTTTGATTCCTTCTATGCCTGTCTGAACATCACCACCACAAATGCATTCTGGGACAAACATTGCAAAATGAAATTTGCATCTAACTCAACATACTTAATGCAAAGTATGTAACCCTGACTGAAGCACTGTTCTTCAATGCATTAAAGCAGCTAGCAGCTACATCCTTTGGTAGGCCAAGTCATTCACTTCAAGAGATGTAACTGATTGTGCATACAGAAATATTTTCACTTTAGCAAATTTTACACACACATAAGCATAGATGTCAAAGCAGTACTACAAAGCTTATAGGTGCTTTAATGCTTTAAAAAGTACCTTGCTTGTGAAACAGCTTTTTTGTGAATGTTTTGCCTTGCTTTATTGAATATAGTCAAATACATCATTTTAAATTTGGAATAAAAATTAGATATCCTTATCAAAATTGGGAACTTCAGTTTTTCAAGAGCTGGCAAATACAGCTATTCAATTAAAAATAAATTTTCTGATGACAAAATAGCACAACAAACTAAAGCAATTAGTATCCCGTGCCTTCTAGTTTTTCCATAATGTTAGATGCTGCAAGAGGCTGTATACTTAGCTCACACATTGAAGCATTTATTCATAACAATATTCATTCATAAAGAAAAAACGCAGTTTAATTTTTCTTATTCAACTATTTTATCAATAGGCATTTTCTCTCCTGTTTCAATTTAGAAATTATCAACGAATGATGAATTAAAAGAGGGAGAATATTCAGGTTTTGCCAGAATTTGACTGAAAGTTATTTCCTGAACTTTGAAAACATTTGGAATTCAAAGAGAATATTTAGGATGGGAGGAATATTCAGAAAGTCTCTCCCTGCTTTGAAAAGAGAAATGTGTCCCAGTAACTAAAAAGTAATATTTTAAAATGAATGCTTTGAGAGAACATTATCAATATTTCAGACCAGCATATGTATGCATAAACATATTAAATAATGAGAGTTACAGGATATAAATCCATGCTGAAATCAAGGAATATTGTCATGGATACTGAAGTAAAGAATGGTGCAGCAGCTGAGGCACAGAAAAACAGACTTGGTGTTTTTTGCTGAGTGGTAGGAATTATGGACATCAGAATAACAACTATGTGCTAAAGTGGGATACTGAATAGTATACAGTACCAGATCAGTGAAAAGATACTGTGTAGCAGGCAATTACTCCATAGTAATGTAGTACACACTACACAGAGATAAGATTCCATACCACTGCTTTAATGGAAACTTAAGAGTAACATGAAGTGCAGCTCACTCTAGCAGTCTCGATGTACAAGTGATTGCAAAACCTTACCAAAAGATGATATTTATCCACCACCATCAGACTGCAAATAGTACACAGGGCACTGCATTATACTCCTGAATTTCAGTCAGGTCCAAGATGTCTAATTAACAATAGCAAAATGCAGTAACTACTGTTATTCTTTGGCATCTCGGAAAAGTCATTTTCTTACAGACTAATGAAATCTTGATTGAAATTATTCCTCTTCAAGTAAGGCATCTAGATTTTGATAATGGTATTTCCGCACAATAGTCTCTGTGTTCCAAAACTTTATTTCTTCTGGACAGCTTTCAGCTCCTCTAAGAAGAATTGGCATTTTCCCATTAGTACTTTGATCGCTTCACTCACCAATACATCTGGAGGCAAGATGCCCGTTGATTCTACAGAGACTAGAGAAAAAAAATTACTCTGAATTTTCAATAATTTTGCATAAATATAAATGCTTTCTTTCAGACCACATTTTCACTTCTTTCTTGCAATTCAGTAGGGAGGAAGCGATGCTTATTTGTAAAGGCAAGCTGTTCCACAGGACCAGTACCATTCCCGAAAAGACCCTTTTCCTGTAGATGAGTGTTTCTCAATCTTGGAAAGTGTAAGACATGTGGACTTCTAACTCCCAGAATTCCCCAGGCAGTATGTTGCAGATGAAGTTACTTTGGAGATGGAATCCCAAGCAAGGCTTCTCTCCCAATTCTTACAGGTCCACTTTGGAACAAGCAGCCTTGGAAATGGTCAAATATATATTACTTTTAATAAACCATGACAATTATGGTTTGATTTGTTCAATAAATCACAGTTCACTGACGTGTGAATACAAGTTATCACTTCCAGAACAGCAGAAGGAATAATCTACTTTTAGTACTTTCAAATGTTTTCTGTCCCCAAAAAAGCATTAAGACCTCAATTGCAGAGTTTTTCAGATTTCTAATTAAGGATTGGCTCAAAATGGTTGAAAGAATTGTATAATATTAAAATGACTGCTGAGATTATTTGTTTCATATTATTTTGATTCAGAAACTAATACTATAAAAGAAACACAGAATAAAAAGCAGGAAAATTACACAAGGTGCTTTGTCAGGTAACATTTCCAAATTTGTGGCTAGCTACTGTGCAGCAACATTAGATAACACACAAGTGCAAACATTCTCCAAGATTGTCCTGTTATAAACTAGCATCAAAAGATTGGATTTCAATGGTGCAATATTTTTAAAAAATCTAAAAACTAATAAGGTTGGCCACACACTGCTCCCATATCCATTATTTCAGTCTCCAAAACAGACATAAATCACACCCTTCAAAATTTGGTAGTGGCACAGTTGAGGGGCTTTTAAAAAATATTGGAAATGAGATCCCTTTGATTCTCAGAGACATATGACTTCAATCCTTTGTGCTTAAAAAAAAGTGAGAATTTAGCCCATTCTGATGTCAAAAATCTGTTAGTTATTACTCCAGCAACTAATCAGGAAAAAAATTACAGTCTTGATCCAAGGAAAATTGTGTATTCTTGTTACATAGTCCAAGATTATAAAGTTCAATAACAGAAGAACATGAAAATTACTCACAAATGTAATGATCTCGTACCCGAGCCAAATGTACAAGGTTTTTCAAGTCGTCATGACGAAAAATTTCTCTACTGAATGTATCCAATCGAGCATTAGCTACCCTTGCTATTTTCTTCCCTAAGGAAAGAAGAATCAATACCTAAATTCCAAGGTATATTAAGATGTCTTTGATGAACTTTTTTGACATTCTGCTTGATTATATTTTTCTTATATCTGCTTCAATTCAAAAACAAGACATAGATGCCAAATAAGGCCCAGCTCCTGGTCAAAAGAAACCTGCAATCTGATCTTCTGTAGTCTTTTTCAGATACCCCTCAATGAATTCAACTGAGCTTTCCTCCTAAGGCTTGTAGAGGAAAGAGTCCAACCATAGATCCAAGTTTGCCATTTCTTGACATAATAAGGAAGGTGAACATATATTAAACCAAACTGAAAGTATAAAGCTTTTTTTTACTCAGTAAAACACAGTTTGTGATTTTCTACAATATAAAGAACGGAGAGACAAATTACCTTTAATTTCCTCAATCTCAATAACTCCAGAAGAAAAACACTTTTTCAGCCGCTCAGCTGCTTCCCCTTCAACAGGTTGCAATAAAGTGATTTCTGGCAACAAACGGTAACTGGCTGTGGCTACTGGAGAAAATTTGGCATGATCTTTACCTAAAGAAAAAAAGTGACTTTTAAAAAGCAAATGAGTGTAATCACACACAAATGGGATGAAGTGGAAACAGACAGAGAAAGCTAGAAGCAAATAGGATTTGTTGTGCACATCTGTCCAACTCTTATTAATAAAAATTAGTTGTACTCTTCTAAATAGGCTGTTAATTTTTCATAACATTTGTCAGTATGCTGGTATAACAAAGAGGTTGAGCATAGGCAGAATGCATGTGACAGGGATTCTAAAACTATGGTCCACAGATTGCCATTAATCAACAGAGGTCCATCACAGCTTTCCTACTAATTCATTGCCAGTTAACTTATTAGAATCTTATTCACCTCAGTCCTTACCTCCCAACCTTTACTACCAATTTGCTGTTTCACAAAAGTGGATCAGTAACTGAAAACAGATTCACTGAAGTACACGTGGTAATACAAATAGCAATGTCAGTATTACAATTCACATTATTGACAACAGTGAACATGTCTCAAGTCAGGTACCAATTATGAGTCTGCATGTGCTGTGCTATACAGAGTTAGGATCTCTCTCAAATAACTACTATACTCTTGAGGGAGATGGGCACTTTTAAAATGTGAAAAATAAATCTCAAAAACTGCAAATAGTAAATATTTATTTTTCATTTAAAGGTTTGTATGAAAAATGGGATCTTACTGGAGATCCACTCAGTCCTGACCTAGGACTCAAAACAGATTATTATGAAAGAACATTATTTAATCGCACATTTATGCTAAGTGCTGTAGTAACACTAATAATGGCATGACACACAAAACATAAGTAACTGAAATTGTATGTAACTCCAAGAGGTAGCTATTAAAACCATCCCAAAGAAAAATAAATTCAAGAAAGCAAAATGACTGTCTGATGAGGCTTTACAAATAGTTGAGGAGAGAAGGAAAATGAAAGGCAGGAGAGAAAGGGAAAGATGTACCAACTGAATGCAAATTTCCGGAGATAGCAAGGAGAGATAAGAAGGACTTCTTAAATGAACAGCGCAAAGAAATAGAAGAAAACAATAGGCTGGAAAGACTAGAGAGCTCTTCAAGAAAACTGGGGATGTCAAGGGAACATTTTGGGCTTGAGGAAAAATTACTATCCACAAAGCTAGCGGAGGTGATGATACTCCACTTGAATTATTTTAAAATCCTAAAAGATGATGTTGTGAAAGTGCTACACTCAATATGCCAGCAAATTTGGAAAACTCAACAGTGGCCACAGGATTGGAAAAGATCAGTTTACATTCCAATTCCAAAGAA
>JANHZU010005063.1:0-30804 GCA_032468055.1 Acrochordus granulatus | reverse complement strand
ATCCAGTCCAGATGCCTGTTTTTTAAACTTTGTTGCGATGCAATTACCCTAGACGAGTGAGAGTCTTCACAGACATCTTTCTTATAACATTTCTTATAACATTAAAAACATAGTTTTTAATCAGAGTAAACTGTTACTATTAGATTGCAGTTTGCTGTTAACTATATTGCCTTTATAGCATGCTATCAAAATAAAAGCAGTGTATTTTTTTAAAAGGGAAGATATGAGTACCTTTCTGAGTAGGATCATAGTAGCAATTTTTATTTTATTGTTGATTTTGCAAATGAAACAATTTATCCACAAACCAATTTAGCAGATTTTCTTCCAACTGACTCTGTCTAAAGATTTCTATCCAGCATATAGATAAACATATTTGGGCTGCAGAAAGCTGGGCAGTTGCTGGATAGTACATAAAGTCAGCATTTTCTATATTTTTTGATAGCATCTAATAATTGTCTGTATTTTTACAGCTCAAATATTAACTGCCTCTTTTTTTTCCATTGATGGGTCTGTTTTTCTTTCTTGTGATTTTACATCTCATTCTCAGGATATTGTATTTCCAGAATGTTCTGTATGATTTCTTTAAACATAAAAACAGGAAAAGCCACCCAGAGTTGCTCATTAGTGAGATGGGCAGTACAGTATATAAATTAAGTAAATAAAGCTGAATACACAAAGAATACATTTAAGGAATACAAAAATGAAGGTCCTAAAGCCTAGGAAAATAGATGTTTGTTTAATCTGAAAAAAGTGTCAAAAGTGGGGAACAGGCAAAGGATCAGAAATATGTGTGACATCTGAAAAAAGCTTTTTCTCTAGAACTTGGTGAGGGTTCCCAGATAAGAATTTATGTGGATTCCCTTTCAGGGAAGTGTTACTGAGAATTTTTTCAATATCTAATAACCAGGTTATCTATCATAGAGACTTAAAAATAAATTAAAATTAAAAATAATTTAGCTCAGAAACATTTTATATTGAAATGATTGCCAAGGCTGTTTAGTGTTCTTGAAAAACAGCACTTTTATTAACACTTACTCTTGCATCTATAAATAGAGCTTTTCTTCACAAACTCCAATAATAGTCTCTAATTATTTCTAGACATTAAGTTTACTCAGTATATATGAGAGAATATAGCTAATAAAGACAAAAGATTTTATTCTTTAGTGATTATTAGCTGCGTGAATTCTTCTGAAATCTCAAACTGAGAGTAATTATTTTATTTTTTTTATGCTTCTGTGCCTTTTCCTGGTAGGCATGACCAAGCAAGATCCCATTTCTTTGAGCCTTTTTGGTATGGATCCATAGTTCTTGTTAAGAGAGGATGATTGTGCACCTGCCTTGAACTACTTATTTTTGCTTTACTCAGGGTGGGGGCTCTGCTGTTATTGACATGGAAAACATGGATGATACCTCTGGCTCTAGCTTTGAAGACATGGGTGAAATGCACCAACGCATGAAGGAAGAAGAAGAAGTGGATGCAGAAGCATCTGCTGCAGATGAAGAAGATGGAGAGTTCTTGGGAGTGAAAGGTTTCAAGGGGCAGTTAAGTCGGCAGGTAGCTGATCAGGTAAATGAAGATCTTACTGGTTTACTGATGTTTTTCTGATTTGATGAAATTTGAGCTCAGGAGACTCCTGTTTCCAAAATGCTTCTGATTCTAGTCCTCAAAAGGATGGAGTTCTGATCCTTTTTCATATGACAGTACTGTTTATGTCCATCTTTAGATCATTAGTATGTGATTTATGTAGAGGATATATGGGCCAGCTTCTTTACCACCCAAAATCTTGGGTCATTAAATGAAAATCATACCATGTTTATGATACTGTGCAAACAATATCATTGTGATTTATAAGTTAGCATATTATTTAAATCTATCCATTCAGCTTAGGCAATAAAACATGTTTCATCAAAACATAGTTTAACTAATATAATTTAGTGTTAATTAAACATTAATTACATTATTGTTAATGTTAATTTAGTGTATTAACTAAATTATATAACTTTATTATTAGATTAATGAAAAAAACATTACTCAGATTGGTTTTATTTCTTTAAAAGTATTTTTTTTACTTTAGAAGTAAAGTTAATCTTGTTCACGTAGGTAAGAGGAAAAAATACCTAGAGAAATACTATATTTTTCTCTATGTATTATCCTATACTAAATTTACTTTGATAAGGTGAATTAGAAATGTTTTTGATCTGCAAGTTTTTGAAAAAGTTCTCTAATTCTGCAGAATGAGAAAGGAGAACTTGTTTTATAAATCTCTTCTTTTTTTTAAGATGTGGCAGGCTGGAAAGAGACAAGCCTCGAAAGCCTTCAATCTCTATGCTAATATCGATATCCTCAGGCCCTATTTTGATGTTGAGCCAAGCCAAGTTCGGAATAGGTAAGCAAGCTTGACAAATTGTTTCTTTCAATTTGCCTTGTCTATCAGTACCATTCATAAGGTGTTCCTTATAATAGCAGCATTTAATTATTATAATAGCAGAGCTGCCATTTGTGAGTGAAAGCAGTTATCTACCACTACTACAATGTTCTGCTAATGAAAAAAGCCATACAGTTCCATAATTGAAAAATTCTAGCAAGGCTTACCAATCTGGTTTTATTTTTGTTTTCGATTGCAAGTCTTTTTCAAGCTTTTTTGAAAGTGGGAAGATATTGAAGGTACTCTTAGCTCTTTTTACTATTTCAGATAGTCTTTAAAAAGCAGAAGAATGATGTGCAAAATTATTATATTAATTTTATCAAATGTATTTGATTTAGCAATTTTATCCAGTTAATGTAGATCCACAGTTCTATTAACTTGTCCCTACTATATTGATGACTGAAGATAAGAAATTCTATTTTTGGGTTACATACGTTCTATGACCATTGTGTTGATCACAGGAAAAAAGCAAGAAATCCAATGTAACCAATCAGTTCTACCTTTCTCTTCTTTTCCTTTGTCTTACCCAAATGTGGGCATGGCTATATGAAGGTTATATGGAGATACGATTCTATTTCTGTTGGATAGTCTGGCATTTTTTTTATTAACCTACTTGTTAGGGAAACTGACAGAGGACTTTTAAATGGGATGATTGTCTAAGAAATCAGATGGTTTATTCATTTTCTTCTAGCTTTTAATATTCTCCTATACAATCTGTTTTAATTCAGATTGCTGGAATCTATGATACCTATCAGGATGATCAGTTTCCCCCAGGTAAGTTAATGTTGTAGAGCTAGAAGTATCTAAGTAGAGCTTCTTAAGCTGTTGTGACATATCTAAAGTCAGTTAGATGAGATGGGCAACCAAGCAAATCAAAATTACCATTATTATCATTCTGTGAAGCTGCATTCCAGTTTATTTTTTTAGCTATAAAATTAGTGTGATAGAGTTGTATCTTTCTTATGTTTCACCCTGGGAATCACAGAATTTCTAGTTGATGAACTCCTTGAGTAGAAGAGAGTAAAAAATGAATGGTAAAGATGATAACCATATTCCAAATGTAGTGGATCGGTACTTATATTGCTTTCCTTTTTTCAATTCTACATTGTCACATATCTTGGTTTGTATTTAGCAAGTAACTCTTCAGTTTAGTGGACACCAAGACTTGTGATATAATTCAGACTTAGTATTCGTGACAGGTAAACGCCTGGGGCATCATTATTGATCATAGAAACTGAATTTCAAAATCAATAAATTTAGAATATGGAAATTGGATTCATCTAGAACTGCATTTCATAGATTTTCATACTGCGTCAAGTCAGTTGAACACTATCAGAACCATTTGCCAAAAAGCGGCAAATAATAACATGATGTTTATAAAATAGTGTAATTGTTCTCTCTTAATAGTTCAATTACTTTTCCAAATATTTAACAAAATATGAATGAGATTTTGAACATATTTTAACCAAGTGATACAATAGGTTTCTTTGAGCACTGATTAATGGCTACCATATCTTATTTTATAGAAGATAGCTGGTGAGCTTTATGGTCCTCTCATGCTAGTCTTTACACTGGTGGCTATCTTGTTGCATGGAATGAAGACATCAGATACTATCATTGTAAGTAAGGGGGAAATTGCTTTCCTGTCTGGTTAGTGGCCATTTCTACATATCTTTTGAACTCCCTTGCTGTTGTAGTCATATATGCATTGTTAATAGAGAAAGATTTGTTTAGAGTGCAATTAATGCCTACTGCAGACCTTACTATATGGAATACCTATGAAAAGTATTATTTGATAGCCCCATTTTCCAAGAATGTCTTTCTGATATTCACTTGCTCTTTCTGCAGAGAGAAGGTACATTGATGGGTACAGCAATTGGCACTTGCTTTGGTTACTGGATGGGTGTCTCCTCCTTCATATATTTCTTGGCATACCTTTGCAATGCTCAGATCACCATGGTCCAAATGTTGTCACTCCTGGTAAGTGAGCTTTCTACTAAGGACTGGCTTATTGGAGTCTAGAGCAATTTTTCCCAACCTAGAATCATTTCAAAGCAATATATTTAAAATAGTCCATCACAACTGAAAAATGTTGAATTAGGGACAGCAGATTTAATGTAGTGCTGTGAACTTCCATTTTGAGTAAATTGATGGTTTTGTATCTGCATTAGGTCTAGATGAATAACTTAACTTTATTCTTTTGCATTCTGCCCTTTTTATTAGGATAAATACATACTTTTATTAGGATAGTCTATAAACATGTAAAATAATATTGTGGTAAAAAATTGTGAACATCTAGAACAATTCATTATCCTGCGGTACTATGATCTAGAATATGATCTGAGCTGTATCTCAGTTCTGTAATAGAGACAAAGATTCTGGTTAATTACTATGTCATGTCACATATCATTACATTTAGGTAACATTCACTGTCTTTGTTAGATTCAGCCACTGAAAAATATCAGATTTCTTTTTCTTCAACCATTCTGCTATAGTTATTTCTATATAGTTATTTCTGTATTGTTATTGTATGTAGGCTCAGTGCTGTAGGACCTTCATTTGTTTCAAACTTCAACTCACAAAAAGAAATCCTGACATTCTCCTATAGAATTTGCAGATACAATCTATCATCTACTGTTTTCACAATCATTATAGGTCAGTGAGACCCAGTTTGGTCTAATGGTTAAGGCAACAGACTAGCAATCAGAAGGTTGCAAGATTAGACAGGTTCTAATCCTGTCTTAGCCATGAAAGCAGGCCAGGTAACTTTGGGCCAGTCACTTTCTCTCAGCCCAGCCCCTCTTACAGGGGGGAGGGGATGTTGTGGGAAAAATAGGAGGAAGAAGTGTCATTTTTATGAGAATCTTTTGTTTTTTCTCCAATACAATTTTCTCATTAATGTCTACAGATCCACTTTTGTGTCATCTGTCAATAAAATATTTTTCCAGTTGCTTGTTGGATCACCCAGGTCATCTTTGACAAACTTGAACAGACAGTAGTGTGCTTTTGGAGATTAGTGGGAGGGTTTCTTGGTATCCTCTCCTTCTTGTTCAGTATTCTTCTAGTGGATTCATGAACATTGATATAAGACAGTATGGAAATAGACTGCATATGGTTTGTAGTTATCCAGGAATTCTTTGTCAATTCCTAAACTATTGGAATGATACCTTTTTGTTGGATTACTATTTCTGGGAACAGTAACATTACCTTCCTGTCCTTGGATTGATGAATTTTTGGCAATGGCTCTGTGGCCCTTTTTTATGAGCAACCCAACTCTTGTTATGAAGCCCACAAAGTTCTCTTTTAAGAAGGGCATTTAAGTTCATCATGTCTGTGCTGGGAAAAGCTTATTCCAATAGTGGCAACCAATAAGTGTATGTTTTTTACAAGGGAGATCCTTCCTACTTAGATTTGATTGTCATGTCATTAATTGGAACATCTGATTCAACTTATCTCCTTCAGAGAGTCATATTTTTTTCCAACAAAGACAGTAAATGTTGGCACAGTGTGTTCAATAAAGACATAACAGTAAATTTTCGGCATGTTTGTTTAAGCAAATTTATTTGTTAATAAAGTTTTGATTGTAGTGTTGCAGAATTACAAATAGTTTCAATGGTTCACAAACTTTCATTTCTGTAGGTCATACAAATGGAGGTAGATGGTAGTAAATTTAAATAATTTTAATTAACTTCTAAACAATTTATTCCATTAGTCTGCATGAATATTATTTGATTGACTTGAAATAGCCAGACATTATTGTGATAATTGCAGATTATTGATAAGCAGCTATTGGTTTTTTCACTGTACAGTATATGGAAAAACAGCAGTATGAGTATAGTAGTGCAGAATTTTCCCTGCCTTCATGCTCTTATTAACTTTTCTTTCTTCTTTCCTTTTAGGGCTACGGGCTGTTTGGGCACTGTATCACCCTCTTTGTTACCTACAATATCCATCTTCACTCCCTTTTTTATATTTTCTGGCTGGGGATTGGTGGTCTCTCCACATTAC
Organism: Acrochordus granulatus; assembly: GCA_032468055.1. Taxonomy (NCBI): domain Eukaryota; kingdom Metazoa; phylum Chordata; class Lepidosauria; order Squamata; family Acrochordidae; genus Acrochordus; species Acrochordus granulatus. Next base: position 24,370 of record JANHZU010005063.1, on the reverse strand, counting down.
GAATGGTCAGTAATAGGAATAATTGGGAGGCTCTGGGCAAGCCACAGAAGTGATTCAGAAAGTAAATGAGAAAATGAGTACCTGAATCTGGTTGGTTTTTTCTCTTCCTGCCATTTTCTGTTAGTTTTAAGAAAATATATGAAACCAAACTAGGTAAAAGAATTTTAAGTCTTTTTACTGTATTTTGCAGGAATGGAGAAACTATGTTGCTCTATCTACACCCTCCTTGTGCCACTGAACAATAATTCACAAGATTCTCAACCAGTAGGGCCTGCTATGAGAAATCTAAATACAGAATTATTTAGGCTGTTATAAATAAAAGAGTTTTAAAACCAAAGATCACAATTTATCAAAAAATGCCATAAAAAATCTTAGCTATTTTCTGATGATATACATTAGGTCTTAGGTAACACAGCCTGGATTTTGAAATTGTGGAAGACAAGTTAATGAAAATATCAATCCTGTATGTAGCGGTTATAAAGAATATCAAATTCTAAGCTAAAGTATTAAAGTTAAAGTTCTAATTGTGGGTGTGTGTATGAGTCCTTCAGGTTCAAAGAAAATATGCTGTTTTATGGTTCATCTGTGGACATGGAAGTGTCTATAATTCCTAGTTGGAAGCACAATCGGGGTGCTAGACACCCATTGTAGTAATCGTGGTTGTTATTCTGTGATGCCACTCATGGTTTTTTTAACAGTTTTTGGCAGTGTCTGTCTTCAAAGCCAGTAGAAGCTTCATAGCCCAAGATTCACCAGTGAGTTTTGTCAGCTGCAGCTTCTAGTTCCCTTGGCTGGATGTATAAGGTTTCTTTCACAATAGCTTTGTAGTAGTTGCATGATTGACTCAGGATCTCTTCTCAGACTTTTTGTCTTGGAATGCGTGTAAGGCATTTGGTTCTAATGCTTTGTAGAACTCAACAGGAATACCATCTTACCATGTTGCTTTATTTGAATTCATATGCGAGATCACTTTCTTGATCTTATTAATAGAGAGGTAGGTTTAGGGTATTCAAGACTGGCAGCTGAGGAATCTTCTGTGAGACATCAGGATCAGCTGGAAACCTATTGAGTAGGTTGAAAAAGTGTTCAGCCCAGCATTTTTTCAGTCCTGCCTGGTCTTTGATCAAGCTTTGACTCATCAAGATGACAACAAGGATGAGCATGTTGTTTTAGAAGGACCACAAAGTGATTTTATGGCACTGAAGAACTCTTTGGTGGCATGCATATCTGCATAATGTTCCACCTGCTTCGTCTTCTGCCATCACCCTGCATTTCTCAGTTCCATCTGCAGGTGCTTAAACTTGTCTTCCTTTGAGACAGATGATAGATCAGTCTGCATAGATCTTGTTCTTGGCCTGCTGATTTTGAGGTTTTCATCAAATCAATCTTGATGTGCCCAAGTTTTCAATATGAGTACAGTTAATGCAATCTACATGATGACATCCTTAAATTGCATCCACTTTTAGGAACATGTTCTTACAAGTGATATATTGCCTGAGATTTTTTCATTAAGTATGTTTTGAATGTGTTGGGCTTGTCCTGGGACTTGTAGTCTGCCAATGTTGATTGACTTTCTGACAGTCCTTGGTTGCTTACTATATAAAAGGTCTATATTTAGGTTGAGGACTGACCACACCAGCCTGTCACCTGTCCAGCACTTAGTATCTAACATGGTATGTTGATGTCTTTAAAATTGCACGAATGTATTATGACATCGTAAAGTAGATGCCAGTGTTTAAACTGGGATGCCTGCAAATAATTTTGTACTTCTTTAGAAGTCTGAACATAATGTTAGCGATGCACAGGTTTGCTCGGCACACTTGCTCAGAAGCAGCAGGCCATTGATACTTAATTTTCCCATACCATGTTTCTCAAGGACTCTGTCCCAGTTGTTGCTGTCTGTCCTTATCCCAGCACCCAGAATGACAAATTTGTTGCTGGTGGAGTTTCAAATAATTTGGTCCAGATTCTTATAGAAACCTTTGCTGAGAGTTAGTAATTAAGTGCTGACAATGGTGATAAACCAGTAAGCCTGGTTTCACTGGATGCAGCTATGTCAATGCTATAATGTCAATGTTCAGCTGTTACGAGTACTGTTTGTTTTTCAGATCTTGACACCTTCTCTTTATCCAGCAAAGTGTGGACATTCTGGGCTGTAAAAATAAGTTTTATTTTGTTTTTCTTGATGTTGACTGCTAAGGAAGTGATCTGTCAGTCACAATAGGCCAGCCAGATATTGTAAGGCAGGCAGAGTTTAGGGAGCCAGACTTTACACACTGGGATATACAAATCCCCTATCTCACTGAATGTGGAGGACCTGTTAGCTACCCTCATTTGGTTTGCCCTATCTGCCGAGACAGTTTGCCAGGGTGTGGCCACTACATGTTTACAACAACTTAGAGTCACAAATGAGAGCTGGGCACCAGGTAAGACCAAAGGTGAATGAGCAGTCCTAAAAAGCTCATGTATACTGTATAAATTTTAGAATACTATATTTAGTTCTGGTCACCATATCTCTCAAGGGATATTGTAAGCTTAGAAAAGATGTAGAACAAGCCAAATGAAATTATTTGGAACCTAAAACAGCTTCCCTTTCAGGAAAATCCTAGAAATGTATTATTTTTCTCATCCCCATGTTGTTTAGATTTTATATCTGCAGACTCTAAACCAAGATACCTGATTTCTGTCTTTCCTAGATTGCTGTGTTGATATCACGCACAGTGGGACATACCCAACGACTCATCTTATGTGGAGCACTTGCTACCCTGCACATGCTCTTCCTTCTTTATCTGCACTTTGCGTATCATAAGGTTGTGGAAGGTAAGTGAAGAAATCACTGATTTTAGTGATTTTTGGTTTTGGAAGTCCAGTTCATTGTTTCTCTTTCTCTCTCTCTCTCTCACTTCCTGAAATAAACTAGAAAAGTAACTACTCCAGAGTTTTCCAGAATGTTCTATTCCCAGAACAGTAAGCTTTACGCATCCCTAATTTTTGACACAAGTATGGCTCCAAATATAGATTTTAGGAAATAATTCTTATCAGTAACAGCAGTTCAACAGTATAACTAATTATCTGCAGAAGTCGTGGGTTCACTAGATGAATTCAAAAGATAACTATTTGCGAGGAATTCTTACATTTAGATTATTCCATAGAAAAAGAGATTGGATGATCAAAATGGCCTCTTCCAACTTAGTTATTCTCTCATACTGCAACTTTTATTTCCAGAGTATACATTCATTCATTCATTCATTCATTCATGTAAGGCAGATTTTGACCTAAGAAGAAGCAGTATTAGCACAAATGCTGGAGAACAGTCTGCTTTGCCTTTCATTGTACCTAAATTGTCAGCTTCTTGCACTGCTGATATTTACAAAAAAAGAGTAAATCCTATCTTCATAATTTTCAAAATGATGTCACAACAGACCATGATTACAATTCACAACAGTCCCTTCTGGCTTCCCACAAGCAAAGTCAAATGAGGTAACCAGCAGGAAATCAGAAGCTGCTGTCACATGAGGACCTTGCTTAATTTTTGCAACCAGGATTGCCAGAACTGCCATTGCTAGGTGACCACCTTGTGGCTTAGTGACAGCAATGCTGGTCCCAATTGTAACTGTAAGCAAAGGATTAACCTGTATGGGTATAAAAATTAGTACTGAGGCAAAAAAAGAAAGGAATAATATGAAATTAAATACTGTGAGTGTTAGTACAATACAGCCTAGTATTTAGTATTGATATTGTTGGTCTTCTCACTTTTAGGCATCCTGGACACATTGGAAAGACCCAACATTCCTCCCTTTCAGAGAGTTGCCAGAGACATTCCAGCTATTTCTTCTATTGTAATGAATATAACAACCAAAGCGGTTGCTGCATTAGCCTTATAGACTGGTATGCTCTCTCTGTCATACATTTTGCTGCTGTTACCGGAATAAATGGACAAAATAACAGCAGTAGTATTTGCTTATCTGTAGATTTGCTATTGGAAGTGAAGTCAGAAGACTCCAAGGACATTTCAGAAGAACTGCCTCTGTCCAACTTTGGCCAAAGTGGATTGGATAGAGCCTTCTTAATGGGCCCCATATATTTAACTGGGATTGCATAAATCACCATTTTCCTCTGTATACTCTTGTGCTTGCCTCTGTCTTTTTAGACTATGTGTATCTTCTTTGTCAAGGGAAAAATTAAATTAAATGGATATTGGTTCTCAGCAGTCTCTTCCATTGGGTTTTTATCATAAATTGAGAGCAGGTACATCACTAAGTGCCTTCAATCATCTTTTGAATGTGGCAATTAGTTGCATGCAGACTCTTATATGTCAAGATGAGTATTTTTTGGTTACTCTCAGAATTTCTCATTATGTGACAATCTAGCATTTATTGAAAGGCTCATTTAGAAGAGTGAATCGTTATTACTTGAACAATTGATTGAAGTCATGAATGTGTATTTATAGCAGGTTTTAGCTCACTCTTTTAAGTCCCCATTATGATATATCTTTTAAAAGCAAGTTTAAGCTTTAGCTAATTGTCAGCAATTATTTTTGCTATTAACAGTTCCCCTACTGTGTACATTTCCACAACTTTGCTGCTGGATTCTTCTCTGGATTTTTCTCTATTTAATCAAGAGCACTAGAAAAATGACACTGACTTTATTTAACAAGTAAAAACTATACTTGCTTATATTAGGACTCTGCTTTTTAGAAATACATAGTACCTGCAACATATAGCTTGCATCACATGATTATGCTATTTCTTTTCATTTTTGTTTTCCAATCTTTTGGAAGAATTACTGCAGTTCATAAGATGGCAGCTACTATATCTAACAAAAACTTTAGACAATAAGAGGAGCATTAGTTGAAATTTTTAATAATTTTGCAAGCATGTAGTAATTTATTGAAACTAATGATAAAACACAGTCTGAGATTTGGTATTCATATTTTATCATAACTTCAGAACAGGCAGAATTGGTGAAGATCAGATAAATGTCTAGTCTGGTCATGATGATAGTGCCTGTTTCTAGACTGGATGGAGTGGTACCAACTATGAGAGAGGATGGGTGATGCAGCCATTAAACTTGAATTAGTGGATTTCCTCCTGCAAAGATCTAGATTAGTATTGGTGCTTTCTAACTTATTTACAAATAGTGGTAAGTAGCCACCTGTGCTGCAAAAATAAGCTGTTTCAAGAAATTAAAGAGAAAGTACAGCTCCAGAATAATATCTCAATTGCAATATATAAGGGGGGAATACCCATCTCAAGTGCTGTCTGTATTATTCACTGACAGCCAGTAGTTTGCATAATTGCCATGTGGAGCAATGCAAGCCTATACAGGTGATCACAAGTATCATGAGGTATGCAGAACATACAATGCTGAATAAGTCCATTTTGTATTAATCTTGCACTTTATCCTTAGCACAGGTAGTCCTCAAGATGATTCATTAGCAACTTTTCAATTACAATGGCACTGAAGAGAGATTGCCAATTCTCACACTTACGACCATTACAATGTCCCTATGATCACATGATTCAGGCACTTGGAAACCAACATGTATTTATAATGGTTACAGTATCCCAGGGTCACATGATCATCATCGGTGACCTTCCCAGCTGTCTTCAAACAAGTAAAGTCAATGGGAGAAACTGGATTTGCTTAACCACGTGATTCACTTAATCGCAAAATAGATCATAAAATCAGGCATTCAGTGTCTTCCTTGCTTAGCAATGGAAGTTCTGGTCCCAGTTGTGGTCATAAGTGGAGGACTACCTGTACTTTGCCTTAAAAAGTATGGCAAGTAAGTACAGTAAGCAAGTACTGTCATGTACAGTTACTTCCTTTTTCCAAAGAGATAGACATGTATTTTGTTTCAAAAAGTAACCAGAGTTTGTTGGCATTTAAGACTAGCCAATTTTATTATTCTGAGATGATTAAGTATCTGATTAAGTACATCCACTTGTAGAAATACAGAAGGTTACACTATAAACAAATTTATAAATTATATTGTTTTCAAATATCAACTATTGCTTAAAATTTATCATACAAAGATACATACTGTCTACTCACATAGTTCTCTAGGACATGCGCATCATTTACTGCCTTTCCACATTTTAGTTTTATCACAATTTTGGTGCCTGTCCTCCAGTTCAGGTCTTCACACTCGACACAAATCGCTGCTAGGGAGCTTCTGGGATTACAGTATGAACAGTGGTCTGCAACAAAGGAATGGAAGAAAGGAGAAGAGACAGAAACAGGAATTGGAAAACAATGTGCAAACAATTTTATGGCTTCCAATTACAGAGCGGTCTTTAGCTTCTAACTATATTTCAGGAGTAATAATTTCCTTGCTTTTGTTCACTTCTTCCCTACTAAAACAAGTAAGTTAACAGCCAAAGAAGTTTACCTCCCGGACTAAACAACCCTTAGATGGTAGTGATGAAAAAAATTAAAATATTTTTTAGTTTTCTTTCAGTAAATAATAAAGACCTCTTAATGCACTGGCCAAATCCCTAGAGTCCCTTTCTCAATATTGTCTATCCAGCATATTATGGTCAGTGGTTTAGGATAGTTTGAAAACAAATATTTGTTCATTAAGTGCAAATACCTGAGCATGAGGTGTGAGCAAGGATAATTTTGTGTGTGTCTATAGTTTCACTATTATTTTGTTCATATCCAAGCCTCTCAATTCTCAGAGGTACAAGGCAAGAGTACCCAAAAGGAATTGACTAAACAGGCTACAGTATATTTGGCCATAAGACTAACTTGTTTTTTAGATATTTAGCAAGCCATTGGCAAACAAATTATTAGGGCTACATACCTTTTGAAAAATATTTGGAAGAAGCCTAAAGAAAAAAATAGCTCCCTTTAATAGATAACAGAGAATATGCTTATTCAAAGTCTAAAGTACTTATATTGAATAGTTGTTGAAGTGTGGCCAGCTCTACAATCTATGGCATAGTGTGGCATGAATGTTTTTGGATCAAGGTTGATTGAACTATTCTCAAAATTCTAATATAAGATTAAACCACAGTGGGGCAAGCTCCCTGACAACAGAGTTTACTTTTGAGTAGGAATATGTAGGATTACTGTATACTGTAAATTGCTGAAATTTTCAGTTTTTAAAAATATTTTATGTTATTAATTTTTAAATTTTTGTTGGTTTCAGACAATATTTTAATATAATTATGGAATTATGGAAACAGATATTCACAGAAGTTGAAGCTAAAAGAACCATTATTATAAGGTAATCTAACATGAAGCTGGTTTGTATCAAAGACAGCTGAAGGACATTATTGCAAGTACCTGGAGTGGTTTTCCAAGAGCTCAACTGTATACTTTGAATTTTTCTTCTAAATGCTAAACATTGTCTTCTGCAGCTTGGAGAAGTCCTCCAGCCAAACTCTTCACCACAGTGCAGTGCAAAATTCTGAGCAATGAATTGGCAACCACTCATCTGCAGGAGCACTGCAGACAAACATCAGTAAAATAGGCATTCAACAGAGCTGAAGCAAAAGTTAATAAACTCATGCTGAAATTCATGCTGATATTGAACAATCCATTTCATATCCCCTGCTACAAGAAAAGCTGAGGTAGCTTCTAGGATTCCCAGGGTTCTCTTTTAAATGAAGAAGCAAGAGTATATTAATCCATTCACTGTTAATCTATCACAAGGGAAATATGTAAGGTGTCAAGAATTTCCAGTTGCAGTGGGATGTACAATAAATGAAAGTTGCCTTAGTCATGCAAAAAAAAAAGTACACCCTCTTTGAATTCTATGGCTTTACGTATTAGGATATAGTAAAAATCATCTGGTCCTTAGCAGTTCTTAAAAGTAGGTAAATGCAACCTCAGATGAACAACACATGACATATTGCACCATGTTGTCATTTATTTTACAAAAAGAAAGCCGAAGTGGAGAAGCCATGTGTGAAAAACAAAGTACACTGTTACCACTTCCATTGGTACAAAGAGTTCCATTGGTACCAACGTGTTTGGCATTGTTAATGCCAAAGAGTAAAGACATCAGCAAAGATCTTAGAGAAGCAATTGTTACTGCCTGTCAGTCTGGGAAGGGTTCTAAGGCCATTACCAAACAATTTAAAGTCCATCATTCTACAGTGAAGAAGATTATTCACAAGTGGAAAACATTCAAGACAGTTGCCAATCTTCCCAGGAATGGACGTTCCAGCAAATTCACCCCAAGATCACACTGTACAATGCTCAGAGAAATTGTGAAAAATCCAAGAGTGACATCTCAGACTCTACATGCCTTGGTTAGCATGTGAAATGTTAAAGTTCATGACAGTACAATGAGAAAAAGACTAACATGAATGGTTTGTTTGGAAGGGTCACCAGGAAAAAGCCTCTTCTCTCTAAAAAGAATATGGCAGCACAGCTTAGGCTTGCAAAGTTGCATTTGAACAAATCACAAGATTTCTGGAAGACTGTCCTTTGGACAAACAAGACCAAAGTGGAGATTGTAATGCACAGTGCAACATTTGGCAAAAATCAAACAGCATATCAGCACAAACATATCGTATCAACTGTCAAGTGTGGTGGAGGGGTGATGATTTGGTTTGCAGCCACAGGATTTGGGTACTTTGTATTCACTGAGTCAACCATGAACTCCTCTGTACACTAAAGTATTCTAGAGTCAAATATGAGGCCATCTATCCGACATTGGGTCATGCAACAGGACAATAATCCCAAGGATACCAGCAAATCTACAGCAGAATGGCTGAAAAAGAAAAGAATCAAGTGTTGCAATGGTCCAAAGTCCAGACCTCAACCCAACTGAAATGCTGTGGCAGGACTTCAAGAGAGCTGTGCATAAACAAATGTCCACAAACCTCAATGAACTGAAACAATGTTGTAAAGTAAAGTGGGCCAAAATTCCTCCACAACCATGTGAGAGACTGATAAAAGTCATACAGAAATGATTACTTCAACTTACTGCTGCTAAAGGATTGTTCTACAAGCGATTGAAACTTAAGGAGTACTTAGTTTTTCACATACTGCTTCTCCATTTTGGCTTTCTTTTTGTAAAATAAATGATAATACGGTATGTCACGTGCTGTTGTTCATCTGAGGTTGTATTTACCTACTTTTAAGAACTGCTAAAGACCAGATGATTTTTACTTTGTCCTGATACATAAAACCATAGAACTCAAAGAGAGCGTACTTCCTTTTTCAAATGACCATAAATTTCCAATTCTTCATGACTTAAAGGATACCTGTGAGGGAATGGAGCTGGATTTGCTATCCACATTTCTGCTGAAACCTGGCAGAAACACTTCCCATTCCCACTTTCCCAAGGCTAAGCTCATGCTTTCTCCAAAAGGGCCATAAATTTTATAGCCCCAGAACTTGAGAAGTGATGGATTCATTCATTCATTCTCCCACTCACAGTTTATTCTCAACCATGCACCGGCTTCTTCCGGGTGACTGGCTAATTGAGCCAGGATGTCCATAGGCAGCCTCACCCCACTCAGGCACTTAGCCTACAAATGTGTGGATGTACTGATGCACATTACTGAGAAAGGAGATAAGAAAATGGCAAACAGAAGAGAAAGTGGGAGGTAACCTCTGGGAATTCACAACTATTACAAGCAGCAAAAAGGTAAAGGTTTCCCCTTTCAACATTGTCCAAAGAGGCTTCCTTGATCATGTAGCCAGCATGACTATACGCCAAGGTACATGGAATGCTGTTACCTTCCCACCAATTTAGGTGGTACCTATTTATCTACTTGTATTTTGCATGCTTTTGAACTGCTAGGTTGGCAGGAGCTGAGGTGAATAATGAGAGCTCATCCCCTGACACAGCACCTGGGTCTTGAACTCGGGCTGCAGACCTTCTTAGCTGACAAGCCCAGTATCTTAACTGCTAGGCCACTGCGCCCCCACAAACTGCCAAGACCATAAGCTATGGTGAGCAACTTATTTTGGTGTTATTTAAGTTGTTTAAACACTTTAGCTCAGCTAAAGTGTTTAAAGCAACCCTGCCTAAGAGTAGTGCTTGAGAGCAACCAGTAAAGGCACAATCACACTAAAGCCACTAATCACAAGTGCAAGAACCTTTGGATTCCTCTTTGCAGGTTTTGAGCTTTTGTTTGTTTTAAAGACTGAACATCTAGGTGAAATGGGTGGCATGTGAATTTAATTAACTAAAATGTATTTATGTGGCTATAGAAACTTGCAAGGCCAAGGAGAGTGAACCCAGAGCAACAGCCTATGGTGATGGGGAAGTTGTGTGCTACAACAAAGCATTGGATATACTGTAGTTGCTTCTTATGCTACAGTGTGTCCAGTCCTTAGAAAACAAAGAACCCTTACAGTATTACATCATCAGTTTGTTGTCATTGAGGGTAAGATCATGCTGGTATCAGCTCTGATCCAGAATTATAATCTAAGCATCTTGTCTTGGATGTGTGTTGTTTGTATGTGTGCACATTATCAATGTATTGTGTCTGTACCTGTTGATTTAATTTTTTTTGAACAGCAGACAAGCTCTTATGCTCTTTTTTCACCTTCACCTTGAGATTCTTGAAGTTTTCTTACTTTACAGTGCTTTAACATGTTAATTTTGTGTAAAAACATAATACTGTAGTTGATTATCCTGCTCTTCTCAATGTACTTCACAGAGAAATATTTTTCCTTCTTTAACTGAGGGCTAAGAATGTTTTGGGCTGCCATTTACTTTTCTTTGACACTTCATGAACCCCCACCTTGCTATAAAAAAGAGAAGGAAAGCAACTACAGGAATTAATTCTCCTTTCCTCCACATTCCTAGAATTTAATTAATCACATAAATCTTCAGCCAAGTAAGCACCACACAGTTTGATTGCTAAAGTATAGCTTCTTTATGAAAACTGTGCCACCCAGGTTTGTTTTAATAGCAGTTCTATGAACTGCTGAGCATGAGGATGAGCAAATGAAAATGAGGATGAGCAAAGTCATGTCCAGATCAGCTCAGACACTAAACTTTTCAGGAACCATATTGCTTCATTGAACAGGTGAATATATAAATGTGAGAAACAAATATAACTTCCTTGTTTTTTCTAAATGTTCTGCCAAAGGAAAGGATCTTTAATTCCTCAAGCATCAATCGGTTTTGCTCCAAGGATTGTATATGGGACCTGGGAATAGACTGCACACACATACCCTCTTGCCATGAGGAGCAGAGTTGCTGAAGAGGATCCTGCTGCTGTGGGAAACTAATAATTGTCTGTCCACCATCTAGCCTATTAGCCACATACAACTGTAACCCTTAACTCAATTTTAAGGGGGAAAGAGGGAGAAGGAGTTCTCAGGTGAGCCAATCCTGCCTTTTCAGTTAAGTGCCAGGACTGCAGTTCTCCACATGGCTTTCCTGTTTCTGCTGTCTTCACTTCCTCTACAGGTGATAGCAATTTCTTCATGCAATCCTAAGAATCTGCATGGCAAATATAATAAAGCTATACAATTTCATATACTGGGGTCATGAGAGCAAAAAACAAGCAAAAAAAGATGAGAGCATCAAGGTGACAGCAGTGACAGCAACTCAAAGCAATTCTACTAGAGGACTGAACTTGAAACCAGTTCCAGTTTGCCCATGATCCCACGGCATTAGCAGTGTTGGAGAGTTAATCCCGATCATTTCAACCCATCAGCAGCATTTTCAGAAAGAGCAATAAAACCAATCCTTCCTTTAAAATGCTGCAGCTCTGCAGAGCTTGAGGCCAGTCCATTTCCCTATTTGTAAAAACCAATGCCTCCCTGTGGGCTGCCTGTCCTTGCAGATTTTCCAAGGGGAAAGGTGACAGAAAAGCTGATAGGCACAGCATAATTTATTTTATTTCCTTCTTCCTTCCTAGGAGTTAAGAGAATTTTTATTTGCAGTTCAGGGAAGAGTAATGACTATGCTTCCCAATGCAACAAGGTAAGTAGAAGATTGTGGTAATGGGTCACCATCAAACACTTTGGAGATACAGGCGAATGGAAACAGTAGTGTGTGAATACATTTGTTAAGTCATGCTCTGAAGCTTGTTATGCCTGCAGGATTAACAAATTCACTATTTTTGGTTTAGCTCAGCTGAGTTCCATTTGATTATTCCTCAAAGGTAATTCCCAATGAGATTTACACCCCTTATCGACATCTGTTCAGTTAGTTTCTAAATTTTGTCTGGAAAGATATCAGCATCTCCGCATGAAAAACAATCCTGCCTAAAATCCCAAGGAGCCAATACTAGACAATACAAAAATATTGAGCTGATGGACTTATGACATAACTTAGTAAAAAACTAAATTGGTAAACTGGGGTAGTAGTGAAATTTATCCTGGAAGGCTTCTGTTAATTTTATTGGAAGCATGCCTTTGGCTAATTTCCACTTTTTTTTCTTCTGTCAAATACTGTTCTGACACAGAGAGTTGAACAGAATCCTTCAAATTTGTAAAATCTTCTCCATCAAGATACACCTAGCACCATCCTTATCTTTTGGGTGCCAGGCTAAGGTAGTTTTCTTTTCCCATACCTTTTAATAACGTGTTAGTTCAAAAGTGATTTATGATTTTGTTATTGCTTTCTGCAACTATTTTAATCTTGATCATATTTTATTTTGTATTTTGAACTCTGCTCTGTAAATTACTTTATAAAATACTAATTAATTAAACCTATTGCTTTTAATTGTATTAATTATTGCACTCTATGTTTTCACGGTTTGAAGGAAATGGATTTATCACTGCTGTGTCTTTTTCAGTCCTGTGGTATGACTTTGCACAATCAGCACAAACATCAAGAGTGCTTTGTGTGGGATTGTAAAAGGCAAAGCTGATAATGCAGCATTCATATTGATGTCCTTAAGAGGTCCTTGTATGCAGCCTGTGTTGGCTCAGATACTAAGAATCCAGAAATAGGCCAAGAGTTTTGCTGATATCACACTCGTTTATAGATCATGCAAAATTATGAAATGTTTTGACTACGTGCTATATGAAACATTAAGCTTCATAAAGCAAGACTTGCTGCTTAGTTTGTCATATGATCCCAGGCAATTGTGGCTTACTAAATGAGCTGTGACTTAGCACAGTCAACAGCAACAATAAGCGTTGGGGGGAGGGCCATCATTTAGGCCCACCAGCATCCAATCATCTCTTCTCCCAATACAAAAGCCCTGAGTATCATGTAAGCAGAGCACCAGGGAAATAAAAGCACTCTTGTGCCTTAAAGTTGCATAAGGTAGCAAAATACGGGGCCAGGGATTGGGCTAAATAGGGAAAAACTCTTTCCAGATTGCACACTTGCTCATGCATATGTATACTAAGCATGATTGTACTGTGTAATAGTGTAAATTTAGTAAATTAGCATGAACAAAACCAATGATTAGCAGAACCAGTTGTTGCCTAATTTTCTTAACAAGCTTACTTGAAGAATACTGATGTACAACTTCTTAAAATTTTCCTTCCAAGACTAAACATTTCCAATTCCCTAAATCTCTTTTTAGAGGACTTACTTTCTAGACCAGTGATGGTGACACACAACATTTAGGGTGACACACCCGAATTCACCAACTCCTAAAAACTATTCTCAAAAGCATACCCAGTTCTCACATGATTTTTGGAGGTTGCGTGAGAATGGGGTGCATGGCCTCCAGACCTTCTGGAAATTGAATAAGAGAGCTGTGCTCTCACGTGGACTCTGAAGCTTTCAAAAATCATGTGAGAACAAGGCATGCTTTTGCAGTCTTTGGAGGCTGCAGAGGCCATGGAAGAACATTGTCTGAAGCCTCTTCAAGAACAAAGGCTTCATTCAATCCAGAGTACCCTTTGGTAGGCCGCAGAGGTCTGTCAACAGAAAGAGAACACAGCATGAAGTGGTGCATGGCGGATTTGGGGAGTGCTTGACTGCAGGCCCAGCCTTGGCACTGTCATGGACTGCTGCTGTTCAGGATGGCCTACATGAGGACCCAGCGGGATAGAGAATTGTTCCTTTTTTGTTCCGGGTTGCGGGGATGACACACCAGCAAAGTCAAGTTAGGTATTTTCCAAATTTTTGGCACACCGAGCCCAAAAGGTTCATCATCACTGATCTAGACTCTCGATCATCCTTGTTGCTCCCAAATTTGTCTGGATCCATCTTTAGTTGCGGTATCCAAAACTGGACTCTGTACTAAAAATGAAGACTGATAAATGATTAAAAAGTACACCCGTTTCCATGATTGGGAAACCCTATTTCTGACAATACAAATTAAAATGCATGTGTTTTTATACAGCAGTCATGTTATATTGCTGACTCAAATTCAGTTTGTGGCATGATAATTACAATTCAATTTTCTTCATAAATACTATTGCTACTTGGGGAATTCTGGGAGTTGTGGTCCACAAACCTTAAACTTAGCATGCTGGAAAGACACGGTCCTAATTGCCTAACTCATTTCCCACAACTAAGAGGCAGACCTTATGGTTTGCCTTCTGGAGGATGGGCTGGACCCCCAGAGCTGAGCTCTTCCTTCTGGGGTGGAGAGTCTGAACCTCCGTAAGGAACGCTCATCGCCTCCGACCACCTGGCGAGTCAACCGCGGTTGCCTCACCTTCCCCCTTCGGAGGCCCCTTCCTGGGCCCCTTCCCAGGAATTACCGCGTAGAAGCAGCCATGGCATGGAACAGTTTGCACAAAATTAAGCCCCCCCCCAGGATCGAGTCCAGCTGCTGCTTTTTAAAATAGGCAAGGCAATTCTCCCATAGGGCCCGCCTCAGGGCTTTTTTCCCCAAGACGAGACGGGACCGGAGATGGGTGCTCTACGGCCCGCGGGGATGAGGCCGCGGAGGGATTTCGCGTGAAAAGTCGCGACTGCGGGCGCCGCCGAGGGTTGTCTTGGCACGAGGAGGCGGCGGCTCGTTTCGAAGGGTAGCCATAGAAACCGGCACGGCGCCCCAGCGAGCGGGATTCTTCCCCCGGGACGCAAGGAGCGAGGAGGCGGGAGCGCCCGGATCCGCTCCGCGCATCACTGAAGCTGCGCCGGGCGCTGCCGCGGTAGCCGCTGGGGCGGTAAAGGCCGGAGGCGGCGGCGCCGGGAAGGAGGCAGAGCCGCCGTCTCGGACTGGAGGAGTCGGGCCTTCGCTACTGCCGGGGCGGGGCAGGGCAGGGCAGGGCAGGGCAGGTGGGGCGGCAGCGGGGCCGCGATCAGCCCCGAGGGCGGCGACTCGGGCAGAAGCGCGCCGGGGAAAGGGGGCTTCGCTGAAGCAGGAGCAACCCCGGCAGATACTCTGCGGCCTCCTCACCGGCGGACGTCTGGTTCCCGCCCCTGCGGAAATCAGGAGATACACGTTCTCCCGGCTTTTCACGCGCCTACATTCCGGACAGACTTTGGCTCTGACTCGGACCTGCGTGTGTCGTTCCTGGCGTTTCAAACTGCTGCGCCACCTGCCAGTCCGCTCACTCCCCAACCCCATCTAGACTGCAGACGTAATTAGCCTCGGAGGTTTTGGCTCGGGTTTGAATTTACCTCAGGGCATTTAGATAAATAGATGTGTCTCCGCGATTCCAGGTTGTGCAGTACGCGCAGCAGGACGTTTCCGAATTGAATGTTGGTTTGATCCATGATTGGCTAAGTACTCCTCTATTTAAAATTGCTTCCATTCGGCGCAGGGCTGTCAACCCGCCGATCCCTCGGTACTGTGACGCTGCTTTTAAACCGACTGCGGAGCGCTCCTGGTGCGCTAGCCTGGGTTTCGCAGGCTCTTCGAGTACAGTAATCCGGATTAAGGCAGCACACCGCTGAAGGCGTCTGCTGGTTTGCAGAGCGATGTTGCCAGGATCTATTCAGATCTCTGGGGAGACTCTATCCAGTGCAGAGATTCGGGATATCTGTGAGAGTCTGCGGGAGAACTCGATCAAACTGCTTTCACTCCGCGGCTGTCAACTTTCTGATCGAGATTTCGGGCGTATCTGCAAGGGCGTAGCGGAGTCTCATTCCTTGGCTCAACTTAATCTTAACTTGGGAATTGTTTCCAATATCGGTCGGGTCAAGCAATTGGCTGAAGCCCTGAAGACGAACCGCTCTGTTCAGTCTTTGTTGTAAGTACTGTACTCCCTCAGCCGAAATGTTGCCCCTATTGCAGTGGGACAGGGCAGTGTTGTTTTGGGCTACTTTCTTTAAAAGTTGTGTTTCCTTGACGTAAGTGAAGTGTTAACCCGGCGTGAGTGGGAGCTACTAGTATTCCTTCGCTTTCCCTTCCGATATTGTTAAAAGGCTGTTAAAAAAAATCTTCAGGAGGTGGAGGGTGAATGAGTGGGATAGAGAGATTGATAGTGCCTTTTAAAGGACCAGTGGTCATTCAATCCAGAGTATTGATGATGACCACAATTTAATCTTCCTAATTAATAAAAATTCATTACTAAATGAAAGAGAAGCTGACTTCAAAGAAAAGCAGAACCAAAAGAGAAATCTATGGCCTTTTAGAGATCACGCTGCAATTTACACAGTCCCAGATGTTTTGCTGTTTGAGTTGGAATGGATAAGTGTCAAAATCCAACAAATACTAGCAGAGCTGCAATTTCCCCACGTTGGGGTTAAGAAAGCATGAAAACATATCCATAATTTGCCATTTTGTTGCATAAAAAAAGGAATGCAAGATATATTGGTAGAAATGGTTAAAACAGCTTCCAAAACTTGCATTAATTTCACTTTCCAGAGTCTCTTAAACTTACTATCATCCAAAAATAGGTATTTCAGTCCCTATAACAACTTTATATCAGTTAATGGGTATGGTGAATGCCGATTATGAAATCTAGTTTTAAAAAATACACATTTCTTAAATCTTATTCTGTTGGTTCCCACACAATACAGCTCTTGCTTCTTGTTTTTCTTTAATGCTTTTTTATCAGAAAAAGTAGGCAGTCCTTTCTGATACTTACTGTGTGCCTTTAAAAAGATGGGAATAATTCTCTTCTTAAAACAAAAACAGTAGAATGTCTTACACCTAAACAAGTACCTTTCATGAACCAGAACAGCCTAAGCAAACGTCTTAACAAAGTAAATGGACTCCCAAACATGATAGATTGGGCAAAAATATCTATTCATGGGCTTTCAGAGAAGGCTTTTATCACACTGCCTTTTTTATAAGACACCAGTGTTCTTGTCCTCCACTCCAACCATCCTGTGTTTTTCTCCCAGTCCTGGTTCCAATCTGCTTTCTGAAATCAAGTGCACATGCAGCAAGTAGGCCTACTAGGCCAGTGCTGCTCAACCTCAGCAACTTTAAGACGTGTGGATCCTGGCTGGAGAATTCTGGGAGTTGAAGTCCACACATTTTAAAATTGCTGAGGTTGAGAAACATTGGCCTAGGATCTGTTTATCATTTGCAAGCAAAGACATAACTTCTTTTTATTTATGCAGTCTTCATGGGAGTCCCCTGACAGACGCTGGTCTGGCCATCCTCAACCCAGCATTATCCATCCATCCTTCGCTTGTGGCCTTGGATCTGGGGGACTGCATGCTGGGAGATGAAGGTATCAACTTGATTTGTGGGCTTCTTCCTCCTGATGGGGCCAAGTCGGGTAAGGAAGATAGGATATGACACCTTTTGCAGCTCTCTCTTTGGTCTTTTGCTCATACCAACACATTCTCATTGGGAGAGTGGGAGTATCAAGAGTTCTCTGTCCAAAAAAATATTATGGCTTTGCTTTCTTATGGAGTGGGTTCTAATGGAAATCCTATGATAATTGATAAAACTTAAAGGAGTTAAGAATAAAAAAATAAAATGTTTTTGAAATTTAATAAAATTATATTAACAAACAGAATAAATGAGATACAGAGATGTTACTGAGAAAAGGGTTCTTTTTTCTGTTTTTTTCAAAACAGTTCTTTTGTGTGAATATATATGTACAAACAAGTTAAACTCTACCCTAGAAATGTGAAGCACATTGAATATTTTTTCTGTAAATGTCATGCATTTTTTCATTCATTTAGAAATACAGTTAAATATAGCAAGTTTCAAACAAATCTGATAATTATTAGCAATAATACCTGAGGGTGATTAAATAAAATACTCCTTTGCTTTCTCTGAATTTACAATCCTCCCCCCCTTTAATTTTATTAATTTCTAACCCAAATTCTGCAGGTATTCAAGAGTGGAAATGCTGAAAGTATATTCTTCTGAATATGAATCCTCAATTTAATACAAAAATAAATGAATAAATATGTGCTTCTAATCAGCCTAAATTAAAGAAGTATTTTTCTTGCTTTTTATGGTTCCTTCCTCATTACAACAATCTCCTCTTATAGTATGCTTTCCATAATGTTGGTGTGGTACAGCAGTCTGTTCTAAAAAGAAAGATCAGTTAATCAAGTTCACTAAAATAGTATTAAATAATTATGTAATAAAGATTCCAACTTCTGCTTCAAATGTATTAAACATACTTTCCTCATTTTCTAATTATGTATAGCGCTCTGTATGTGTATGGATGTAATTCAATAGATATATGTATGTCTGTGTGTATATATCAGTATATATCCTCATTTTGATTTAGTTTACAGTCCATTAATGTAATATACAAAATAAGTTCTAGCTAAATTGTTTTGAGCAACTTTTGTCATGATGTACAAGCAATAGAGTGATTTAAATTCTTTGTCATCAGAGAAGGATTCTGTTTAGGAAAATGAAATTAGCTTGCCAGAAAATGATGAAAGTTAAATGGATACCTATGCAACCAAAGCAGTGTAGGAGAACATGTCCGACAAAAAAACATTCAGTTGAAACAGTGTAGAGGCTCTCCTCTCATCTGGGACAATCACATTAGCATGATAACTTTCAGGCATAAAGTTTTGGCCAGAGCTGCCAAGATTCAGTAAATAGGAATAACACAATCTTTTGGAATTTATTAAACCCTGTAGATTGACTAGGTTTTGTTTGCTTTGTTTTTCTGTAAAATCTCAACTAAGCCTAGGACAAATTCATCGCTATTTCAAGATTTGTTTCTAAAGGATTAACGCAATCCAGCTAGATTAGAAGATTCAAACCAATCCAGCTAGATTAGAAGATTCAAACCAACAGAAGAAAGATTAGTTTAAATGAAGCATTGAATAAATACATGTGAGTTCAAGCTTTAGTTATGACTGACCTAGACTCTTGATACAACAGTATACAGTTTAATACATATGGGGAAATTACAAATGTAGCTCTTAAAAATTTGGGCTGAATATGTCTAGCTGGCCAAAACTTGGTAGACACAGATCTGGGTACCCCACAAGAGCTGAGATCCACTTTTGAAATAAATGGGTTCTATTAACTAAAGAAAAAATATTATTTTGGATACTGAAAGTATCCAAAATAATATACTGAAAGTATACTGAAAAAGTATACTGAAAGTATACTGAAAGTATACTGAAAGTATACTGAAAAATAATATACTGAAAGTATACTGAAAGTATACTGAAAAATATACTGAAAGTATACTGAAAGAAAATATAAAAAATATTATTTTTATATATTATATAAAAATAATATACTGAAAGTATACTGAAAGTATACTGAAAAATATACTGAAAGTATCCAAAATTGCATGTTAAGTTTCTGCCTGATAGAATACTAGTGCATAGAAGGCAACCTACTGGTATCTATAAAACCTGACTTAGTTGGCAGAGTTTCAATTTACCTGCTATCTGTATTTGTCTAGAGGTTTTTTTTTAACCCCCTCCTCCCCCATTCTTTCCTTAGGATAATTGATAGTTAAGAATTCCTCAATGCACAGTAGATGACAAGAACCTATAAAGCTGTCTTCATACAACTAATATCAAAGAAAGTACCACTACATTATCATTCAAATATAAAACACAGAAAGATGTATGTTGTTATCATAACAAGTAAAAACTTGATAAAACTATTAGCTCTAAAATTAATATATAAATCAAACAGTAAAACCAATATGCATTTTTTTTATTTTCTAACTTGGAATTAAACTAAACTGGTGATCATGATGGTTACTTTTGACCTTCAGGTAAGGAAAGTTTGTGGATAAGAAGTAAAGGAATCCAATCAAACTTTAAATGGACAAAAGCTGCATAAATAAACATCCTGATATTGTACTGTATTTTAAGAATTAAGGACTAAATAATACTATCTTTGCTGATTTCCTGATTAAGACTGCAATAATCTTCCACTGGTATATATAAGTATCTTAATTTAGTTGTACACTGTAACATACTGTATTGCCTAATAGCATAGTATAAGCATAGTACAGCATGCTTGCCTACACTGTCAGTTCAGCTGGTCAGATATGCCTAGTCACAGGTAATGAATATATACATAACACATTTTCACAATATAATTCAATAAACATAGTTTTCTATTTAGAAAATATTATATTTTTCTTTTCAGAGCATGGGGCTCACAGATCAGACATGAAAACTTTAATGCAGCCAGTCTTTTTTATTTATCTTTTTAAGCTGCCCATTAGTGACAACTGATAGCTATTATTATAGTATATAGCTATTATTTGGATTAGAGAATCAGGGAGTAGAATTTCAAGTATTCCTAAAATAGCTTTGCCTAATCTGATTATCCAGAAATTGTAGGTCTGCAGGTTGCAGTATTTGGCTGTAATGGTTAGGTTCTCATTTTAGCACATCTGAACAGCAGCAGATTAAGAAAGATTTAGCTTATTACATTATTATGACAGTTGGGGTGAAAATATAGCATTATTGGGGTTGCTATCAATCACCAAAACAACTTGGGCTTATTTTGTTCCTGAAAGTGTTTTGTTTCACTTCTAGTGTCTTTCTATATAAGTTACCAAATAATTGTAGTACTAGTCTGAACAGCATGTTGAAAAAATATGAGGTTAATTGATCAGTGTTGGATGAGTTTAATCTGCATTAACAATTCAGTGATAATTAGCCTTGAATAGCAGCTTTGTATAAGTTGCCTTTAGATCATCTGGCTTCTCTTTTATGTCTAGGATTGAAGGAACTGACTCTCAGTGCAAATTCTGGTATTACTCCCAAGGGATGGGGACGCCTGGCTATTGCGGTGGCTCATAGTTCCCAGGTGCGAGTGTTGAACTTGGACTACAACCCCCTGGGTGAGAGGACTACAGATATTTGGCAGTGTTTGTGTGTCCTTTCGCTAATGAAGATCTTGCTGGGCTTTACACAGGTTATAACATTTAAGGTTGACATTTTAAAATCCAGATGATGCCAACAAAATTACTTAGGCAGCCATTATGCCTTCTTGGTTAGGGAACAGAGTCAGTTGCCTTTCCCTAATAGTAATTTAAAGGCAGTTTATCTTCTAATCAAGAGGACCTAAGGATTCTCTGTGTAGGCTGTTTTGAAAAAAAGTGAATTTGGCAGCTGGTGAAGCTGCTTTCTACAAAGTCAGCTCAATTGTGCCAGCTTATCCAGTGTTTTTGACCTCAACCTTCTGCTGCCCATTGCCTTCTAGATGTATTGGGACCTTAGTTTCCACCAGGTCTTCAGAGGCTGGTAGGGTCTTGGTAAATTTTCAGCCTGGGCTTCCCCTGTCTAGATACTTTTCTTTTTCCCTAAGCTTGTCTGTAAGCGAGGACTCATTTTATTAGGAATAATCTTTCACCCACGTACTTAAA
The DNA here is from genome assembly GCA_032468055.1 of Acrochordus granulatus. Taxonomy (NCBI): domain Eukaryota; kingdom Metazoa; phylum Chordata; class Lepidosauria; order Squamata; family Acrochordidae; genus Acrochordus; species Acrochordus granulatus. The sequence continues at coordinate 2,803 of JANHZU010005063.1, read as the reverse complement.
ACAGAAGCAATAAAAGAAGGCTTAAGAAATCACTCTGGTCGCTGAAAGCACCAATCCAAACCTGCTGTCACATGCGCTATTCTGAAAAAGGAGGACAGAGGACTACCACGTTCTACGCAGGGAAGGGCAGCAGAGCATTACAGTACCATCTGGAAGCAAGATTATGAGCTCCTCCTGCAGACTCTTTGGCAGTACCTCATTCTTAGGGTTATTGGCTGGATTCCATCCCACATCCTGTACGCCTTTACCACAGGGCTCGGTACTCATCAGTTGTCCCTTTCTCAGCTGCTGTTTCACGAAATAGCAAATCAAAGAGGCGTTCCAGCAGCGGTTGCTATGGAAACTTCCTCTCTTCCCAGCTGCATTGCTAGCTGATTTGGCAGCTGGTGAGCCAGGCTGCTCTGCACTGCTTATCCCACCAAAGGAGACAGATGGAAACATCTTGGCCATAAATGTGCACACTCAACCTCACCCTGCCCTCTCAGGATGGACGAGGCCCTTTTTTTTCCCCACGCCTCGGCTCTCAAGATTAACTCTTTAAGGGGTGTTGCATGTCCTTTCATCTGCTAATCAATCATAAGCTGCTAGCGGGTTTCACAGAGACAAGGAGATTACTCAAAAACATTTGCTTAATGTCTATGGACTTTTTTTGTTAGCTAGTTTGCAAACGATGAAAAATGAGGAATTCCTCACCATTCCCTTGCATTTTGTACTGCCAACAAATGATAAAAGGAAACTGCAACTAGGGGATTCAATGTTAAAAGCTATAATCTAAAGAAAAGTAGAAAAACTTGCAGCATTCAGATGACTGCATGTCCCTCACATTCTGCTACTCTTGAAATGGGTGTATCTGGTAAAGCTGCAATAAGCTTTTCTCATACCTTCTGGCTTTCTATTCCATAGGTGACCAGATAGCAGCAATGCTGGCTGTTTCAGTGGCATCCAGCCGCACCTTAGAAGTTTTAGACTTGGAAGGAACCGGACTTACCAACCAGTCGGCTATGGTAAAGGAGTACGGCTCTTTGTTTCCTTCTTTCTCTCACCACTCATGAAAGTCAGCATTAACAACTACAAAGATTGCACATAATTTTCCTCCAGATGTACTCTTCTCAAGGAAGCTTTAAAACTTTATGATGTGGAAGACATCCTTCTTCACTTTAGATTTTGGTTTGGTGTGAAGGGGGTGGTTCTTTGAAGCAACAGATGGATTCAATCACATGTAACTGATAGAGTCAATTGGTATACAAGTACTAAAACATTTCTCTTTAGGGATTCAGTACTTGCTTTATAGCTCAATGTCCAATTATCATTACTGTAACTGGGAATAAGAGGAAATAAAATGTGTTCCAGGTTAAATGGCCATTCAAGCCTTGGTAATCTCATGTGAAAACAAATACACTTAAGATCTTAGAAAAATCTGAGCCAACTGCCTTTTCTTTCCTTAGTTGGTATTTAGATTGAACTGTTTCTAAGATGCCTCTCTGTTCTGACTCAATTCAGATACTATTGGACATGGTGGAAAACTATCCAACAGCTCTGAGGACACTGATTCTGGCAGAGAACAACATTAGTCCTGAACTACAGCAGCAAATCTCAGATCTTCTTTCAGAGGGAGAGGAAGAAGATGAGACTGTGTCTCACGAAGTGATGGCCAGGGAAAAGAATTCCTGGATCTGTCAAAGCAGTAAGATTGGGCCCCTCTTGAGAATGGGAGGAGATACTCTATGGGTGCTTCACACATATATGGAATTAGGATACTATATTTTTTTATGTTTTCATTTGGAAAAGGGATAATTTTTTTTATTTGAACACTGATCATTTGGTCTTAGTATGTTTCTATTGTACTATACAGCTTTGTTTGTTTATATTTCAGTCAGTTAACTATACAGGAGAAAAGAAAAACAGTTTAAGCAGACCAGATACCTAAATAATCTACTCATTGAGACTCCTAGTGATAGAATGCTTTTTCAAATATAGAGGAATTCTCCAGATCATCAAATGAATATCTTCTCATTCTTGTAATACTGAAATTTCGGTACTTGTATCTCTAAATTGTATTGTTCTTTCATCCCAATATTTATTTGTGCTAGCATAATTGGTATAGGTAAATCTTGAAGTGAAATTCCTCTTGTTGAATTAAATGTTTTTAATAGAAGTTAATGGATACTAAATTTGCATATAAATTAACGGTTAATGCTTTCGTGGAGAGCCAGTTTGGTGTAGTGGTTAAAGCACCAGGCCAGAAACTAGAAGACTGTAAATTGTAGTCCTGATTTAGGCATAAAAGCCAGCTGGGTGACCTTGTGAACCAGTCACACACACTCAGCTCTAGGAAGAAAGAAATGGCAAGCCACTTCCAAAATCTTTAAAAAATTCTGCAGGGAAAACTTCTGGGGAAGAAATATCAAACTGAAGAATCTCTGCAAAAACCGAAGCTGACCATGGCAAAATGAAGAACCAGCAAGTAAACTGGCTCTCTGCAGTGCCTCTCTGGATACAATGAGAGGACTTGAAATCACCCACAAGTGCTCCAAACAGTTGTTCCTCATGAAGAGACCATAAGATAACAATATTCACTAGGTTTAAAACTCTGGAAGATGAGGGAATAACGACAGATGGCTTACAAACAACAGATGGCTCCTCAAAAAGATTGAGTTCATATACAGTGGTGCCTCACAAGATGAGATTAACCTGTTCCAGAAGAACGCTCTTAGCGTGAAATGCTTGTAAAGAGAAACGCAGTTTCCCATAGGAAACAATGGAAAGTCAGATAATCCGTTCCACGCCTCCAAAAATATTCACC